>JXSR01S038802.1:17205-30848 GCA_000969725.1 Ophiothrix spiculata
GAGACCGACATTGCTGGTCTCTTGAAAAAAAAAGCCAATTGATATTCATGTTCATTTTGATTTGCGAGTATAAGTTAAGGTGCATGTCTACAGCATTAATTAAGGGGACATTTTCACAGGATGGAAAAGGTGGGGACATTATTTATGAGCCTGTAGCTAAATGCGATTAACTTCAAAATTATGATTTACCATGAATTATTTTGAAATTAGACAAATTCTGCCAAAAGTTACAATTGCTTGATCAAATTGATCAAAAAGAGTGATTTAAACTAATTAAGCTAAAAGCACATAATGAAAATATTCTTCAAATTTGTACAGAAAAAACATCCAGCCGATAATGACTCACTAAGTTTCAATGCCATAATAATTTTGAAATCTGGAAAGGTATACCGCTTAAAACAGCGCTCATCAATGAAGCAGTATAACCATTAACAAGAAAGAATAATTTTAAAAAAAATTGGTGATAAATATGTGACACACCATACCATATCATAAGTAAAGAATCTTGATTGATACAGTCTGAAGTAGTATTATTTATTCATTTTATTCTTTATTCACAATTAAACAACAAACATTTAGAAATAAGAATATGAATGAAAAGGTTACATACAAATCCAGACTAGAGAATGGAGAATGAAAGTTAAATAACAATCAAGTCACCATATCTCCACAGGAGTATTCATGACATGCAAATGAAAACAGTAACAGATAAATATTAAAATAACATAAAAGCCAATAAAATTATATACAATTTATAAAAATATATTGATTAAGAGATCGACCAGTCATGGTCATACTTTGAATAAAAAATGGTATATGAGCCAGGAATTGCACGTTTGCTAAGAACATTTTTTTGCACATGTTTTTTTGAGATTTGTTCCCAGAAATTAATTAAGTAGTAGTAGTAGTAGTAAGCCAAAATTTAAAATCCTGTCTTTTCCCCATCACGGGAGTGGTCGGATTCACCTCACACTCACGGCAACCACCCTCACTCCCTCCCTCCACCTCACCCAATTCAATGTGTTCTCCCTCCCTAACCCAACCCTCTTACTCTCCTCTTCCACCTGCATCCTCCAAGTGTTCCTCGGTCGCCCTCTCCTCCTCAAACCACCCACCACAAACTCAATGGCCCTTCTAAGAATATGCCCTTCATCCACATGCCCATATACCATCGCACACTATTTGCCTTCACCAAACTGTCCACTGCTTCTTCCATACCCAACATCTGTATCAAGTCTTCAGTCTTCTTCCTATCCCTCAACTTCACACCACACATCAATCTCATCATCGATCTCTCCGCCCTCCTCAAAATGAAAAAGTATTGAATTTATGTACAGTACCAGTAAATTATTCTTTTTTAATTGTATCGTTAATTTTACAGCATTAGGAGTCTGTCAAGGACTGAGCATATCTTATTTACAAGACTGACTTGGGATAATGTCGGGGGCGCAATAGGTGAGTAGAAATGTTGAAGATGGTTTTCATCATTATCCCACTGGCTTTAGCCAAGAAAGGAGGGATATGTACTGTAAACGCCAATATTTTTGCACTCAGTAATTTTTAAGCACAGCCAATTTTGGACCATTTCGTACATTTTTATTTTCACGCATGTGAACATTGGCAAGGTATGGAATATCCTTTGCAAAAACAAACACACATTAATTTTCGTGGTGCATTTATTTTTGCTCTAACCCCATTTTGCGCAAAAATAAATGTAGTGCAAAAAATACCCCTTATACAGTATAGCGATAGCATTTTCCTTCTGTGGTGTGTGTGTGTGCATGTTCCATTTTGGTAAGGAAAATTCTGCTTTATCTAGTTGCAATTATTAGAGTGTAAAATATGGGGTTTAATATACCTATTTTGCATGATATAAGCAAAATGTAAGCAAAAATTTGTTTTATTGACATATCTTATTGCACCATAAGACCAACCTTAATGGCATTTAGTGACTGATTACACTGTACTGATAATGTTTAAGAAATGATCACACTGCAGTGATAGCATAATACCACATTCATATATTGTAGCAATAATGGTAAAGCATTGCTCACAGTGTAGCGATGATGATAAAGCACCAGAGAATTTGGTTTTGAATATTTTTTCCATTTCAAATTTGTGTTTATTTGATTTGAGACTTATTGTTCATTCATTGTTCATTGTTCATTTTATTTTCCATGGCATAATTACAAATATATAAAATGCAAATTGAAACACGGCTAAACAAATACAACAAAATTATGGAGGAAAGGGCTGGAAGGCCAGGAAGGCCTGTTTATTGCCCTCACCTAAACAAAAAATATAAAAGTTCCAAAATACAACAACCACGAAACAAGACAAATGGGATGGGGACGGTGCTCAAATGAAAAAGGAAACAGTTAGTAAAGGTACTCGAATAAAGAAAAATCTAATTGTAGGTAAAAAAAAATCTAATCGTAGGCAGATATTAGTTTTTGTTTCAATTTGTTCCTGAATTGCTTGACTGAAATTGAACCTTTTAATGTATTGTCAGAAAATGAGTTCCATAGTCGTGGACCGTAGTTCTTACAGATTGATCTGAGTTATCTGACTTATGGTGAAAACCAAAATGTGTGTTGTGAATTGTAGGTACTATTACAAAGTTACAAAGAAAACTTGTCCATTCACATATGGACAATTCACTATTGTACTTTGTTATGATAGGTCTCCATAAAGAAAAAGTGATTACATGAATTTGAATTTTATGTGGCCTTATTCACTATATATTTGTTTTTGTTTCTAGGAATGGCAATAGGTTTGAAGTCTGTAGGGCTCCCACAATTGAACTTTCATGGACCGCCAAACCTGGTGAGTGCAGTGAGGTAAACTTTCAGTTGACATGATAAGAAGTTCCTACCTGTAGATTTTGTTTATTTTTTGTTGGTTAATAAATAAGAGTCTAAACTTCGAAATCCAGCAATAAAAATATGGGGGTCACCGAACATCTAAGCGTGCTATGATTTCCTTTTCCTTTTAATGGACGATAACTTAAAGATTTGAGTGTTAGATTACTTGATGTAATTAACTATTTTATCTGTTCAATGTTATAAAAACAAATTTTGACATTTCCAGTGATGGCAATTGTTTTTTTAGATTTTACCCAATGTAATTTTATCTGATGCTATCTTTTTAAAACAGTTAATGACATTTATTGTAATCTTTTTTTATTTCAAGACTTTTTTTAAAGATTTTTTTCTGGAATTGTTTTTGGAAAATCATATGTACCTTTCCTCATTAAAAACAAATTCATGAACATAGTTGGAATAGAATATGTCTTTACTTTTTATACTTGTAGCCATAAATGTATGTTTCGTCTTCGAGAAATGACAAACCAACAAGATGAATTATTTATACCTATTATTATATCCATTTCAGGAACAGTTTGTTGATGCTTTTCAAATATTTGCCAAAAAGGATGCTCTTGATATTGGTAAGATTTATAATTAATATCCAGTTCAACAACTCACTGTATCTCCTTATACAGGAGCGTACCGTTGTTAATTCATAATGAATCTACAGTTCAAATTAGCGCATCACGCACTGCATACCTTTTACGGAAGTGCGTTTACACATTACACATAAGTTGCCGCACTCTTCTTTACGCGTCAGGCATCTTAAGTATGTGCAAAGCCGGTGCTTATGAACAATTTAAAATTGAGAATGGCAAAGCAACAATTATTCATAAATTAGCACTTTGCTTCTGATTCTGATAGATATCTTTATGAAAATGAGTATCTGTTAAATTGAAAAATAGTAGAATTTAATTCATACGTTTTCAGGAAGATGTGTAGCATGCGCTTTGGGCCACAGTCTACTTAATTGCATTGTTGTGTGTTTAGGTGTGCTTAATAATGTGTAGATTTTGGCAATTTGACCTGCAGGTCACGATTAGAGTTTTAAATAGAAATCTTTATAAGATTTTTGTTGTTGAAAAGTATTCAAACACGCCACAGTTTTGATCAGTGCAAATCAACACCAGCTCTGCATCCAATTTTTAATATTTTTATTATGCTTGGGCTCACGCGATAAAAATATGCAGACGCATGGATGCATCGTTGTTAATTTGTGATGAACAACTCTGTGGCATGTTTGAATACCTAAATTAACCACATAGTGATAATGTAAGCAGTGCAAAGAAATATGATTTCCTAATATAAACCTAAAACAAATGTATAAATACTGAAACAACACAGATGAGGAAAAATGGTACTTAATCTATATTTTTCAACACATTTATTCCAGTTACAACACCTTATACTCAGGGAGATATAGAGACTGAAGCAGTGCACATAAAACCAGTTCCCTTATTTAGTAAGTATGTTCATTTTTTAAATGGAATAACATAAAGGCTAGAGGAACACTAATATCAGTAGGAAAGCCGTGGAATGAAGTTCCAAAGACCCCCATTTTCAAAGAAAATGACTTAAACGTATGTTTTATTCAGTTTTCAACCTAATTTTGTTCAATTTTCAGCTCAAATAGTTGTATTTTTATGGGAAAAAAGCAGTTCCTGTGACCGCAATTCCAAAAAAAAAAAAAAAAAGTCAGTTCCATAAACCTTATTTTGGACCAAAAATCAGCGTCACTAGACCCTTTGTTGGATATCGTGGATATCACATATTGAGACTATATGCAACATTTCATGTGAATTTATAATCACTCTGTAAATGTCTTCAAATTTTGCAATCGTTTTCAAAAAGTTTTAAATGATGTCATCACTTTTTTATCTTTTATTTGAATTTGCATTGAACATTTAAACAAATAATTTAATAAATCATATAAATCATAGCTTCAATCAAACTTAATTATAAGAGTTAACACAATTTCATATACAATAAAGAATTAATGAAGTTAGATCATCACTGACCCAGATCCCAATTAAGGAGCACTTACTTAACTTACATGCTAAAAAAAAGGCTCTTGCCTCATATCTTAAATGAGATATTTGCAGCAATTAAAAACCTCATCATTTGCCATCATATGAGATGGACACATTTGTTTTCATCAGAATGCTAACTAACAGTGGCGGCGGAAGGTAAAAATTTTAGGGGGGGACGGCTTGTTTTGAACAAAAATGGTCGGAGGAAAATTGTGATTTCTTTTGGTAATGGGCGCGTAGCGCGCGCAAAAAAATCTGACAAATCGGCTAATTTCAGCTAAAAATTATATAAAAAATCTTGAAATTTGCGCAAAAATGGTCAAGTCTTTACAAAAAGTTGACAAAATTTCTGAAATTTCGCGCGAAGCGCGCAATTTTTTTTGATTGTTAACGTTTATATTATCAAAACAAAGGGAAAATGTCAATTTCCTTTCCTTTTCTTTCTTTCTTCTTTATTTTTTGAGGGGGTCCGTCCCCCCCTCGTGAAATTTAGGGGGGGACGTGTCCCCCCTGTCCCCCCCGGGTCCGCCGCCTATGCTAACTAAGCCAAGCATTTATTACATTTTGCAGAAAGAGATGCAACTCCAAGTGCTTCATTGTCGTCTACAAGCAGTGAAAATGAAGAGACCTCACAAAGTGACAGTGATGCAGAGACAAAGACCAACAAACGTAAAGCTAAATTCAACAAAGGTAATGGCAAAACAACTGGTACTAAAATGCACAGTTCACCACTCTGCACAGGCGATCAGTACTGCTGGTGATTTACTCTACTAAAACTTGTTTGCAAATGTGTTACTTTTCAGTAGATTTGGCCAAGCATCCTCTATCTATACTCTATAAATTTTGAAGTATGCGACAGCTGATTAACTCAAATAATCCAATATGACCATACAGGGAAATAAATTAGTCCGAATTTTTCAAATCATAACAACACACCCAATCTTGCTGAATATTCAAATAAACTTATGATCAAGGTTGTTCCATGTGGTAGCAACAAAAATTAGTCAAAAATAATATCAAAATCATGAACAAAATTACAAAAAATATTAATACACAGTGATTTGGTCTTAATCAATCCTAATCAATCATTATTAGTCTCTTACACAATACAAACCCACCGTTTCACAATGTTGTAGGAAACAAGGGATACGTTATGGATCTTGTAGCAGATTCTGATTTCTTGTTGCATACTTCAAGATTAACAGTGCATACAACCCTGGTAAATCCAATGATATTGCTTCTATTTCAGCACCAAAACTGAGGAAGACAGTGAAAACTGAAGATGTATCTATTGCATATATATGCAAGGTAAGAATAGGAAAGATGGTTAGCAAAAGGACCATTACAAAGATTAGTCTACTTCAACCAAGGAATTTTTATAGGGGAGTCCAGATACGCCGCCATCTGGTGTCGCTCGTGGACCAGAGTTATTGAACCTCTGGATATATTCGAAATTTGGCCCGATATCCAGGCAGATTGTGTAAATCTTCACTATGCAGCATATGTATTTTGTTTCACACGCAAACTGTGTCTGCATTTCATGTAACGTGTATTGCAACATGCTCTGATCAAAGTAGAACAATTTCCCCGCAAATCTGTTGCGAAGACTATCTAAGCGTGGCACGCGGAGCCATAAAATGCCGGAGGTACAATAACTAACCCACCATGAGCGACAATCTAAGATGGCTGTCATCCCATAGGATTTACACGGTGGTGGAATCAAAATGGCGGCGAGTGCTGATTCCCCTTTTCAAATTCCTTGACTTCAACTAATCTGCTGAGGCGAATAAAATACCTCAAGTTCTGACATACTTTGAATTATGCAATGTCTAGTCATGCTAGTAGGTTCATTGAGAGATGGTGTGCAGTCTAATTTCTAAGTGAATAACTGATGGTCATCCGGTTAAACATTTGAAATGGATGGTATCGAGAGCTTTATCCACTGGAGTATTGCATATGTTTCAGTCATGTGTGTTGACTCCCATGGTTGAGCTGCACTGTTTGTAATTAGCAGGAACTCTGTATGTATACTCTATAAACTTTGAAGTATGCAATATGCATTCAGACACTGTTATGAGATCATTAGCATAGCCCTTTACAACATTGTGAACTGGTGGTGTTGTACATGGAATGTTTGTGATTTTGATATTATTTAAGTTGGGCTTATTTTGTTGCTGACACATGGATAAACATTGAACATAAGTTCATTCCAATATTCATCAAGATTTGGTACGTTGTAATGATTCGAGAAATACGGATTAATTTATTTCCCCGTACGGATATATTGGTTTATGTGTATTAATCGGCTGCTTGTTGCATACTTTAGGGTTTACAGAGTATAGACGATAGAGGATGCCCAACAAGGGTCTTCCTTGATTCTGTCAGTCCAACTTGATTTTCTACTGCAGACTATGTTGTTAAGGATTAAAATTGGTCGGACCCTGGTGGACTTACATGCTTGCTCTTCAAAAATATCTTCAAAAATATCCCAGAATGATTAAGTGAGCGTTAAGGTCTGTTCATAGTACGCCGCAACTTTAAGCAGTGCGGCAAATTTTACCGATATATCGATCATTATTTGCTGCACCTTGCCGCACGTTGACGCATTTCAAGTTAAAACATATTTAACTTTATTGCGACGCCGCACTGCAGTTTCTTGCAGTAAACTGTGCAGTGCAGTAAAACAACGCACTGCACTGCAGTGCAGCGCACTATGAACAGACCTTTAGACAATGTTTCCTCCAAGGATTTTGAGTTTTAAGCGAGTTCTTACCGAAACCATGCATTTAATCTAAAAGACTTGCATTAGAATGTTTCAGATTTGCTCTAGGACATGTTGCTTTCACAATAATGCACCTTGTATTCATTTTTACCAAATTTTACTTGAGTCAAGAATTAGACCAATTTTATGACATACATTGATGTCAATACAACATGCATTTAAAAATGATTTCATTGGGCATTTTTACAAAAGATTCTGATTGTAAAGTTTATGGACTCATGAATACTATAATGTATTATCATGTTTTCTTTTTGTAGTTATACAGCAAGCCTGGCAAGCTGAGAATGGATAGAATCAAACAACTTGGGGTTAAACCTCAGTAAGTATGTTAGCTTATAGGCCAAGCAAACTTTATTGGACAGTGTAAACAGATATCCAAAGTGCAGGGCCCCATTGATTGTTAATGCAATGCCTACCCTGGATTTTCATTTACTTTGTCCAACAAAATTTTGCTTTGCCTATAGTTCAATTAGTACATAGTCTCAGTCTCCAGATCACTTTGGGGCAATAGTCAAATGTCATTCCACCTCAGAGAAGAAATTTGTGGTAATAGAACTAACAGTGCCTGCTGAAGAGAACCTTGCACAAAACAACAACAGAAAAAGTGCAAGTATGTTGATCTCATACATGAATGTCAAATTTTCATATTAAGGTGGGGTGTCTATTTTAAACAACGACCATTGCCATTTACGGGCTTGTTTCCGGCACTTAAGTTCTCATATTTTTCTCGCATGTTATAAATTAACTCAAATGTAATTTTAAAAACCTTTGTCAGCTGTATTCAATGTACACTATGTAGCCAAAGAAAATCATATCCATGAAATAATTTCAATGGACGATTACAAAAAGTAATTGCAATGACTTGAAGCTTGTATACAGTTTATAGAATGTGCAGATATGTCAAATTTGGTTTTTTTTAGACTAAAGCAGACTATTCATTATAATAATAATAATTATTATTATTATTATTTTGCAGTGGACCACATCTGTTACAGTTCAAGCTTGGTAATCCATACACTATGGAAGATGGGACTGTTGTGAAACCTGAACAGGTGCTGGGAGAGTCTGAACCAGAACTGTATTTCATTGGTAAGCTCTTATTGCATGGAAATGATAGCCTCAGATTTAGGGTCCAAGAATAAAAGCAACATCTTTGTGCATAGCCAAACAGCCAACACAAAAGTAAAGAACACAATTCTTAATTCACTTTTGGGCTCTGCTAAATAGTCAACCTGAGCTAACAAGTAAGGACTTTTGACAGCTCGGCTTGCCATTTTTGAAATGTATTGTTTTTCTTTTGATTGTATCTTATTGATATTATACTAATTGACAAATTAGGCTTTAAAGATCAAAGTTGTAGTTTTTGAGATAATTTTAGAGCATTTATATTAACGATTTTAAGCATTTGATAATGTCATTGATTATGTGGCACTTTTTCAACGGCTTTTAAGTTGAAACAGATTTATTAGCTAAGAAAAGATTTTTGTCTTTAATAGATGTAATTAATTCAGGGAGATTTTAAGTTAGGAGTCAGGAGTAAAGATGGTAATGTTAATTGAAAAATATGTAAATTGGGGCCAACATAATTGTACACACAGATCATGAAACAAACAAACACCAATATGTAAACAATTTCTCTTTCAGTCTTGGAATGTCCTTCTGAAGAATACATTGAGGCTGTTACAACAAATGATGATATTGCAAGGTGGGATTAGTTTAGTCCAGGAGAGGCATCTACATGCACACCCCTCTCACACCCGGGTGTGGTGTGCATGTGCGCCCTTTTCTCAATTTGTTTGTAGTGTATTCCTTTGTTTTTTGGTGCCAAAGCGCCAATCAGTACCGGTACTAGTCAAAGCGCCAAAATTTGGCGTGTGCATTCTTAGTTGAGAATCACTGGTCTACACGTACTATGTTTTAGGGTCAAAAATTATGAATAAGGCGACGAACCCCCTCCTCCTTGTTTTACATTTTGGAAGATATTTTTTTAGTTTTGCCAAAATCTTGTAAATCAGCTGTTCTTTGGGCAAAACTGTTAAATTTTTCAAAGACAATTTCTTTGTTAAATGTTCCTTTTTTCCCCCCATTTTTTTTTTTTTTTAAAGTTTTGGGTTATTTTTGGCAAAAAAGATTTTTAGAAAAAAAATCGCCAGACCAACGACCCTAATTGAAAGGTCCGCCCACCCGTAAAACAGGTTTTTCTTTTTCATCGCTTAAACACATTATGAAGGGATCACATGATGAATTTGGGTTATTGGCGTACATGATCCAGTATTGTTTTTTTTTCTCCTTTGTACTTCTTAAAAATTGGCATAACATGGAAAATATCTTGAGTAGCAAAATTCAACCAAAAAGTCATCCAGTTTAAGGCTAGTTTGGGGGGCTTTTTTCATTATATTTAAAAAAGCACCCAATTTTCTTAATTTTGGGTGACTTTCCGACCTAACTTTTTTATTTGACAAACATACATTTTTTTAGGTCCAATAAGGCCAAAGAAACGCTTTGCGCTATGCGATTTTTTCTTTTTTCTTTTTTTTAGAAAAATAGCTATGCGGTATACATGCAGGATTGTTTTTTTTTTTTAACGTTCTAAAATTTTGATCGCCCAACTTGTGTGTGAAGTCACCGACACCGTCACTCAACACGTATGCGGTAGATGAAAACACGAAACAAAAAAGTTATAAATAAATAAATCTCGTTTGAATTTAGAATAAAATTACTAAAAATCGCAATGATTCAGTGGATTTATTTTGCATATTGTCTCCGCATTTTGCAGTGTTTTGTTCATGAGATCGCCATTTTGTTATGACCTTCCCAGCATGCAAAGCATGTATACATGGTTCGCTGGTACTCAAAACACCGGGTACCAATTAAAAAAAAAAAAGAAGAAGCTGCCGCGAATCATTTAGCTTCGGTCGCCATAGACACAATGAAACTTGGACGATGGTCGATCGCTGGATTACTATTGAGAAAAAAAGAAAGAATGCCAGCGCGTAGGTCTACGCGCTAAATCCACTTTCACATAGCAATGCGCGCGGGTTTCTGAGACAAACCTTTTTTTGTGGCCTAAGAGTTTCCACTGGTATCTCTATAGCTTATGTAGATCACCTTTCTGTAGGGGAGTTTGAAGTAGGCTTTGCTTTTTGCGAATATGCACCCTAAATAACCACCAATTGCGTGATCTCAAATTTGACATAAATAAATAATAGTGTGTATATCATCATCATCAACCTTGACTTCTGTCGAGATCCATGACACACATCTTTTCCAACTATCTTTATCACACATTGCACTTCCAAGCTCATTGAAGTTCAAGCCAGTATCTCTACATATGGTATCAGGGTACGTTAATGATCTACAGCCTCTGTTTGGACATGGCAGTCTCCAAAGAAGGTCTGATATGATTTGGTCCTTGGCTCGAAAGCAGTGACCAGCAAACTGGGCTCTCCTCTGTGCCACGGTTGTAGAGATGGGGGTATATCACCATAGATCTGATGCTTAGTTGGATGTTGTTTCCAGGACATATTTTGGACGCGCATTAGTAGCCTGGTGTAGGTACAATCTAAGCGGTCTTGAAGCTCTTTCTTCATAGTCCATGTTTCTGCGCCATACAAAAAGATGCTTTCAACACAGGCCCTGAAGAATTCAATCTTGGTTGCCCTGGTAATATCAGACTTCCATATGACATCAAGCTTGTTACAGGCAATCCATGCTTGTCCCTTTCTTGTCAAGAAGTCCTTTTTGCTATCAAGTACATATGACCCGAGGTATTTAAAGTCGTCTACTTCCTTGATGGCAGTTCCATTCATTGAGCGGATAGGAGGATGATCAGATGTTTCATTGAGGATCAAGCATCATTGAGCATTAGTCCGACCCTAGCCGCCGATTCTTCGAATGCAACTAGTAGATCTTGAGCAGATGACATAAGTTCTCCGGTCAGGGTGACATCGTCTGCATAGTCTAGGTCTGTCAAATACTTTTGACTTTGACGTCCAGATCTTCTGCCAATTGTGAGGCCCTTGTCACTCATGGTGTCAGCTGACTGGCGCAATACATAGTCGACCACAATAACAAAAAGGAAGGGAGCAAGAGTGTCCCCTTGAAGAATTCCTGCTGTTGTAATAAATTCTTCGGTTGGACCATCCATGCTCTGCACTGACTGCACAAAACTTGTTGTGTTGTCATACATTATTACAATGGCACTCACAATCTGTGTGTATATAGTTCGATGCTATAGACCTATAAAAGGAATATAGCACTGGTAGAATATTCCTCTTGAAGTTCTTAATTGATCTGGTTATGTAGGAGTTTCTGCTCAGCAGGAAAGTCAAGATTTATGTGATCTGCCTATCTAGCTTTTATCATTTTTAAACAAATCCAGAAGTACAGTAAAGACTGATTTCATGATTTCAGCTTTTTTTCAATTTTTGGAATTGTACACTTTTAAGCCAATTTTTAAGCTATTTGGTGCATACTTTGACCCTTTCTGCTTTTTTTTTTTTGACAGTAACAAGAAGGTTTGGGCTTGTACCAATTCCCTTGATAAAATTCCTTGTTGCTCAAACATAGCAGTAAATCACAAGTTTGTCCAGGAATGTATGGACTTGTTACCTATTTGAAGTGCATTGATTATTTTTCAGGCACCAAGATGGTAATGGAAGAGATATAGCCAAAATTGTGATCCATATGTGCCCACAGGATGTGATAAATAATACGCTATATAGAGCTTGGATGCAAAAGTAAGTATGTTAATTCTCTTAAGATTCTGATATAGTGTGCATCATGTTTTGCTCTTAAACATGTTTTGTTACCAAGACACCAACAGGTCTACTTTGCCGAGGAGATGATAAAATGAAAGCTGCGTTCGTTTTAAATCAGACCTATTTTTGGCAATATTTCAAAAATTAAGATAAAAATGATATTACAAAATTTCCAAAATCTGAATGAAACCAATACGTCCATTACATCAGTTGCCATAGTTAGGATGTTTTTGATGATTCTCTATTTTCAGATTCGGTTCTGTGACAGAGCATGTAGTTCTGAAAGAAACCAGAACATCCATTACACCAATTGCCATAGTTTGGATGTTTTTGATGATTCTATATTTTCAGATTTGATTCTGTGACAGAGCATGTAGTTCTGAATGAAACCAATACATCCATTACTCCAATTGCCGTAGTTAGGATGTTTTTGATGATTCTCTATTTTCAGATTCGGTTCTGTGACAGAGCATGTAGTTCTGAATGAAACCAATACGTCCATTACACCATTGTCTATTGTGCTTGTGTCTGGGCTCCTTATCAGCAAAATCACTTGGCCAGATTAGAAAAAGTACAGAGGAAAGTTACACGTACTAAACAATCTCCAAATGCTGATGTTAGGCCTCCTTACTCTGAAAGACTTCTTAGCTTGGATTTAGTTAGGCTTGAAGACACTTTCAAGATTCTTAGGCTTGTTCTTGGTTTCAAGATTTTGAATGGTTTGGCCCCTACCTCCTTTGTGACAGAGCATGTAGTTCTAAGTTAATGAAACCAGTACATCCATTATACCAATTGCCATAGTTAGGATGTTTTTGATGATTCTATATTTTCAGATTTGGTTCTGTGACAGAGCATGTAGTTCTAAATGAAACCAGTACATGCATTACACCAATTGCCATAGTTAGGATGTTTTTGATGATTCTATTTTCAGATTCGGTTCTGTAACAGAGCATGTAGTTCTGAATGAAACCAGTACATGCATTACACCAATTGTCATAGTAAGGATGTTTTTGGTGATTCTCTATTCTCAGATTCGGTTCTGTGACAGAGCATGTAGTTCTGAATGAAACCAATGCATACATTACACCAATTGCCATATATAAGGATGTTTTAGATGATTCTCTATTTTCAGATTCGGTTCTGTGACAGAGCATGTAGTTCTGAATGAAACCAATACATCCATTACACCAATTGCCATAGTTAG
>JXSR01S038802.1:58811-94707 GCA_000969725.1 Ophiothrix spiculata
TCAGTTTTGTTTGCACTGCACCAAGAAGTTATCCCATAGTTGAAATGTGATACAATCATGGTGAGGTACAGGCTTAACAGTGCAGATTCTGGAAGAAAATTTTTTACTTTATACATGATTCCAATGCTACTTGAACATTTTTTACAAAGTTCATTGATGTGATTTTTCCAGTTTACACTATATCATTTTAAATATTCTGGTGAAAAGGCTAATTTCTTGGTCATTTTTAGTTTGAAAATCTTATTTTGGTCATTATTTCCATATGGAGCTTCATTTCATGCAGTGGACTTGCCAAGTTGAGGGTCTTTTTAATCTCATTAAATGATGTATTGTCCTATTATACAAATAGTATGTTATTTCAGTTATGACGTTTGAATAAAAATGCTGAACTTATTATTTTGAATTATATTAAAAGATACGCAATACCTTTGCGTTCATGTTAAATATAGGTAGCCAAACATTTCATTTGATATTATAATACGAATCTTGGTTTAAAAGTTATTAACATTTACAAATGTGCAGTTAATTTTAGGCTGGGGGATGGGGGGGTAACTGAGTATTCTGACCGGGTTACCACCCGCCTTACCAAAAAGGTGAGACCTAGACAGGTCTCGAGACTTGCAATATAGGGTATCAAAATCGGCCTGGTACTTTGCAAGTCTCACATAGGGTATCAAATTTGTCTTTTAAGTCCCTGATAGGGTATCAAACTTAGCAAGAATAGTTAAATTAATGACAATGGTGCTTTAAATTGCCAATAAAAGTGTTTCAAATACCTAGAAACATTTCTTAAAAGTGTTCAAATGATGTACAGTTACATTTAACCTATGATTTCTTGTAATAATTATTTCGTCACATTTGCATACAGTGTCAGATAGGGTATTCATTTGACAGGTATGGTCCCGGATAGTGTATCCACTCGAACAGATATGGTAGATTTGTGGTCCCAGATAGGGTATCATTTAATTCATTTTTGCCAATTTTTGGTCTCGCATAGGGTCACCTTAGTAACCTGTGGAACACGGGTGGTTACCCAGACACAAATACCAGTTAACCCCCCCCCCCCCCCGGATTTTCGGACACCCTGTATTTAATAAACAAATGTTGTGCTCATTTTGTTTTGTCAGGTATCATTGTCAGAGCTCCCAATATTACCAAAGTTACTACCAGTATTGCACCAACTCTTTGCAGAAGACATTGAAGAAATGGAGAAAAAGAGATCGAAAAAGGAAGAAAAGGCTTTCTTACTTGGTGAGGAAAGGGAATCTTCAGATAAAAATCCAAACAAGAAGGGAAAGAAGACTTCAGCACAAGACTCTAATGAAAGCTCATCAGTGCAAAAACCTGTGATGAGTAATATGCAAGACCAAACAAGCAGGTGACGATGGCTGTGGTTACATTGGACTGGTACTTTAATATGCAAGACCAAACAAGCAGGTGACGATGGCCGTGGTAACAAGCAGGTGACAATAGCCGTGGTTACATTGGTCTGGTGTTATCAGATGTTATTTGTGGATTATTCAAAGAGAGATTTGTGATGCAAGTCACAAATCCCTATGCCAGTCCATTATTCCAAACAGTGGCGGCGGAAGGTTAAAATTTTAAGGGGGACTGCCAAGCAAGCGAGAAAAAAAAATCTGTCAAATCGGCTAATTTCAGCTACAAATTGTTAAAAAATCTTGAAATTTGTGTAAAAATAGCAAATTTTTACTGAAAATTGACATAAGATCTGAAAATTTGTGTTAAAAGCGCCCAAAATTGATTTTTCACATTTAAATGATCCAAACAAATGGAAAATTTCAATTTCCTTTCCTTTTATTTCTTTCTTTTTTGAGAGGCCGTTCCCCCTCATCAAATTAACAAGATATGCCCAAAACATTTTTTTTAAATAACAAAAAGATCTAAAGAATTTTCAAATTCAGTTAAGATATGATTCATAAAAGGTATGTCAGAGACTCTGTTTCTAAACTATTTTGCAGTGTTAGTTTGTTTTCTTTATTGAGACCATTGTCAGTAAAGAGACTACTTTCTCAATAAAGAAAACAAGCTGAAGCTGTTAAGAAATTCGATCCCTATCGTCAAGGGACGTGAGACTATAATTGAACTAGAGGTCTTAATTAAAAATAGATTTAGGAACATTTTCTTGGTCTTGTGGGAGCTATAACTTTGGGCATTTCTTTTAGTATAATTTTGATTCTGATTATGTTTATCAAAAAAATGCATTTCAATCAATCAATCAAAGAAAATTTGTATAGTGCCAAAATAAAAAAAAAAATTGTTCAAAGGCGCTAATGACAGACACAATCTGTATATTGCTTTAAAGGTGCAATTCATGATTTTGATGTGACATAAACCTCACCTATTTTCTAGCTAAATAAAAAGAAGAGTACAACATAAATGTATTTTGAAAAGTTCAAATGTGTGCGTTTTCTTCACAAAAAACTCAAAACTTGTGTGGTTTTTGCAAAATAAATTTTAACTTATATTTTGAAAAATTTTACCCGCCATGTCGGGCAGGTAACTTTCAATTGTTACCTGCCCAATACTAAAATAACCCGCCGTTGGTCATCGGGCGGACGCTAATGTCCAGTCTTGGTTATGTTTCTGGAAACATTTGGAGGTACATGAAGTTGGCTCAATATCTGACAACATAGGTAAAGACACTGACATCAAAGAAAACACAGTACATAATTCCATGATGGTATTTCAAATGTGTATTTCATTTTCCAAATAAACAGATTACAAACAATAAAACAAATGGCAGAGTGAAGAGTTGATCCGTGTAATTTGTTCATATTAATGCATTAAAATCCGGTTGTGGTTTCAACTCCTAATAAAGTGCCAATGAGTCGTATGTTATATCTTATTAACCTATTTTTCCTCATTAGCATTTTTGGAGTTAAAAAAGAAAACCACCACCTGAAATCCCAATAAAATCACATCAGACGATGAATATGGTATCAACAATTTTGGAACTTCATATTTCCCTCCCATTAAGTGGCAATCTTGATCTTTTTTCCCACCACCTTAGATGTTAACTGGAAACACCTCACAATACACACAGCCAACAATGTACACTGACTTACATTACCCAGAGATGCCACATTTCAGAATATATTCTGAATTCAGAATTTTTCAATTGGTTTAAGCCTAAATTCAGATGTTTTTATTGGTTGTTTTATGTACAAAGGTATAGGCAATTTTGGTTTCTCACATACTTTCTAAGTATTTCAGATTTTTTGAACACCAATGAGTGGCATCTCTGATTACCGAAAGGCCAAAACAATAACTTGTTGTGTTGCCCTTTGGGGGATTTTTTGTAAAATCACTTGTTTTCTACTTGTCCCAAAGGAGATTTTGACCTTTAAAATCCATGATTAGAGGCATATGACAACATAGCAAGATCATTTTTCAGTTATCGCTTACATGACACTGAAGATTTGTTAATTTAATACATTAATTGTGAGTTTTTGAGCTAGGAATTGCAAGTTAAATTGAAAAAAAAACACCCAAATTTTTGCCAAATTTCGGTTCTGTTTGAAAAAGGCAACGCAACACACAAAAAATTTGGCCTAACTCCTGTTGGTCTGTGTTGAGTGAGAGTGAAACATGGGGGTCATAGACAACAACCATTACATCCCATAACAAAATCCAATACAATCCAATACCTCATATAAAGAAGTATTTTCTCACCATAAAAGCTAATTTCTTTTGCACAACACATTGTTTTTACAACCCTGATACAATAAAATTAGGATACAAAGAACTAATATCATTGTCCCAAGCAACTTTGTTATGATGAGTTTCTACTGTATCATCAGAAACAAGATCACAACTTGCCCAAAGACTGTATTATAATCAACTTCACTTATATGCTGCAAAGTTTGATATGAATGGAACACATGCCATTAAGCAATGTGTCACTGAGCCCCAATGCAAGGGACTGAGCCATGAGCCATCCCTATATCCTAATGCTGTCCAATAGATACCCCATCAACAAATGTGTGGTAGTAGTCCTACTACAGTGGAACCTCTTAAACACAAAGTCTCTTAACCCCCAAAACCCTGATAACACAAAATAAATATCAATTTCCATGGCACTGAATTTGTATGTGATTAATAATAGATAACACAAAGTCCCGATAACACAAACCAAAATGTGTGGCCCTACAGATTTCATGTTAAAGAGGTTCCACTGTAGAAGTGCTGGGAAATGACAGCTTGAATACAATTATTGTCAAACCTCAATTAAAAAAATCACAATATGCTTCATCACTTACTTTTTATGGGGATGAACAACTTTCCACACTAACCAATTGACATATAATTAAATATAGATTTACAACAATATCATTAGGCATAATACATTTACAGAAATTAAGGAATACAATATTTTTGTTAAAGAATACATTTAAAATGAACACGTGCCAAACACAGCATTAGCCATACAGACAGACATTTGTCTCGTTTGACTATTTCAGGTAGGCCATGACAGTAACCACCCGATGATTGGGAAAACAGATACATATACAGACAGAATACACAGTTAGAACACACAATTTAGGAGGCAGAGACATTTTACTATTTGATGTCTGCGTCTTGGGGCCTTAACATGATGCATTTATTAGGGGATTATAAACAGATTTGCTATTTGAACCATATAGAGTCCACACTAGTTTCAGAGTCTGTCATGGCTATCCAAATGGTGTCAAAATGATCTAATCAAGATTAAAGTGCCCAATCTCACACAACATTCATCATGTGGCTTTGTGGCTGTAATGACACCTCGCATGTTAATAGTTTGATACTACAACAAAACTACTGTGAACTGCTAAGAGATGATGTTTGTTTGCTGTTCAAAGCATCACAACGCCCAGCCAACTTAACCAGTTGGCTGCAACCTATTAAAATATAACTACGCCGATCTGTGCTGAGGGGTTTTGTTATGGCTATTATATATACATCACGGTAGCATAGGGTGGTTTTTATTTTGAGTGATATATATAGTACGGTAGCTGCCAACTGGTTAAATGATTTTATCTTTTGACTAATATTGAATTTCAGGGAAAAGGTTGCTCATAAAATCCAGAGCCACTCAACTGTTCCCTGCGTGAATAAAATAAAATTTGATGTTTATTCACATACATTAGTCAGATCAAATGAAACAAAATGGCCCATGAAGGTCCTTCTATAACAAACTTATATTAATGAAACTTAAGTTATATTAAAGATGCAATAGTACTCTTTTATCAATAAGGAAAAACAATCATGTAAACATTCAATAATTTGGTTTCAGAAAACATTACATGTTTCCATTAAACAAACCCCAAATTGAAAGCTATCTACTTCTAAGATTTAAAAAAAAACCATCTTTCCAGAATGTGATCAAATCAACAAGCATAAATGAAATTTAAAATAAAAACCAAATTTCTGGATTACACATAAATAAAAACTGAAATTTCCACTTAAAATAGGCGAATTGCTACTAAAAAAACTTCTTGATTTTTCAATACAAGCTGGGTGCTTAATAAACCATTTGGGCCCTGATAGAAGTTTCTTAAACCAATTAAGTGTAAATATAATTTTTGTTCAAGAGTTATATGTTCAACAACCCTCTTACTTTGACACAAATATTATGTTAAATTTACATTCGTTATTTCATCTATACACACATATATGATGGCTTTTTCTGAAAGGGGGGGGGGGGGACTTTGCAGATGATATCAATTTTGATTTTATTATTTCAGCTGTTACAGCATTTCCTAAGCTTTAAAATGACACCTTGATTTTCAAATTGATCAAGGTTATCAACTTTTACAACATAAAATCTGCTGAAAATTCTGATTATTTTTGCTGCCTGTTGAAAATTCCCCTTTTTGGAGTGAGCCAAATAAAAGAGTAATAATTAAGGCCAAACTATGCTAGGCCTGCACACAACACCCTTGAACCAGCATCAAATGTTTGTTAGCGGTTTATACTTTTATTCAATAACATTTATTTGGTGAGGTCAGGCCCAAATGTTTGGTGGAAGATGAGTATATTTCGACCCTTACACCCATTCTTTGAACTCCATTTCTAAATCAAGCACCTTGACATTAAAGCTGGCTCAAACTAATGAAGACCAACTAAGGTGACAAATGTAAATATATAAAAAAAATTAGTGAATTTGAGCATTCGTCTCCCTATGTCACCCTCCACAAACCAACGTCACGCCATTGTGATTTCATCAGTGGTCATTGACATAAAACTGGACAATGACTACAAAGGAAAAGTATCATTTGCAGCTTACCGTTGCTTGCTGTTCCCCCAATTTGTCATATAGTGTGAGCCAGCTTTTAGGTTGTTAAACACACTTGCCACAATCTCATTGCATCTTATTGCAACTTTTTATAATTCCATCAAATGTACCATATTTTGTTTCAATGTAAAATATTGAGTTATGTTTACAATTATTTACACTATGTACAACTATTATACAACCAGTTGAGACACTATTGTTTGTGGATTTAATTTGTGAACGCGTTATCAGTAGCGTTTACGCAGTGGTCTACCACGCGAGCGTACATTGGGTGAACACATGCACAAATTACTACCAGAAACAATAATACAAGATGGTCCACCATCTTTTTTTAAAATACCATATGAAATCAATAAAAATTGTGCAATCAAGAAATTGGTCATTATCTTTCATCCACTCACTCAACTGTCAACTTTCTGTACATATCTATATTGGCTATACTGATGTCTATCAATGCTGAGCCATTTTCACTCCATTCCAATGAAAATGAATAATGTGTTTCGGTTGAATGAGTGAATCAAGATCAAAGTCTACTGAAAAAATTGCACAATTTTTGATTCCTGTGGTACAGTACTATAACCTTAATAAATACCATTCAGTAATTTTCATTAGCATATTATACTAATAACCATACAATAATTATACACTTTGGACAATTATACAGTGAAACATATGTTGTTTCAAATCCATTCATTTTCTTTTCAAATTTTAGCATTTTGGCATCGGTCATGATTTTGATGCAAATTGTTCTTAAAAACTCCCTTTGCATCCTATTCAATGATATCAGTAGTCTCTGCTTGCACAGTTTTACAGTGTCCCTTAAGGCTGCGATCACATAAAAGTATACGGTATACGATTTTCACTATACGCAAATATGGGAGGCACTCATATCCTTAGTGACGAGGATATTTATCTGTCAATTTTTAATATGAGTACCTTCCCCGGGAGCATATAGCGAATATCGTATACCGTATACTTCTATTTGATCGCAGCCTTAGACAGCAAATTGCCAAACTGAACCAGGATTTGGAAATCAATTCTTTGACACTCTTGAATTACGACTTTTTGAGTTTTATTTTCAAGTTACAGATTTTCATAAAATATTTACAGCTCCTACAAAGCAAGTTTCAAGTTTTTGGTATTCACAATATATGCGGAGTCTGCATAACTGCTACAGACACCATTGGTTAGACACAACAAGATTAGATTTTATGTTTTATACATGTAATCATTGTAAAGTAAACAGATCTATATAAAATACTACTTATTTGCTGTTAGTGAGTGCAAGAAAGTCGTATCTGCAATGGCTGCCTTAGGTTATGTGAAAAAAAAACCTTTTTTATCCTATCATAAGTCGGTGGCTCTTGAAGTGGTTCTTCAGGTGACAGAGCCACTGATACAAGACTGGGCATTATACAAAGTACAATTCAAATTAATGACAAATGGCAGCTATTGCAGATAAAACTGTCTTGCACTCACATGATGAATTGTCATTACTATTTCACTGTGCATCTGCTTGTGAATTTGTTATATTGACATTTATAAACCAAGCAAACATTTATTGGAAAGTGTATACAGAAATCCATATTGCAATGCCCTATTGTTTGTAATGCTAACCCCTACCCTGGATTTTTGTTTACATTATCCAATAAACGATTATTTGTATATAATATAAAATGTGGTCATGTGTAAAATTTACATTATACAATCAAAAATTTCCCATGATACTGTGAGAAGGCTCTTACAAGGAAGCTATAGATGGCGCTCTGCATTGCGAATACCAAGAAATCTAAACCATAAACTAGGTGTAAGAAAACCACAATATTTGTGTTTTGATCTAAACTCTTGCATACTTGTTCTTCATGCAAACTGACTACAATGAGCGAGTATTTACAATGACGAATGCTTTAAAGTATTGCCATTTACACAAAAACCTGCTAAGGCCAAGAAAAAAGTTTTGTCTCAGACACTGTTTGCAAAAAAGCTATGCGGTATGCAATTTTTAAAAATGAAATTAGCTACGAGGTATCCTCAAGCAGCACAGTAGCTTGATATATATATTTTTAGCAATAAAATTTTGATAGCCCAACTTACACTTGTGGAGTGCCCAGTTTCTGAGTAAGATCCCGGGATGCCTGTTTTAACTATGAAAAGTCTGCCAATCATGTTGAAATAAAACATTGCAACAGTAAATCTCTCAATAAAAAAAAGATAAAGACACCAGCGCGTTTCTGAGACAAACCCCCTTTTTGGCCTAAATCAAGTTTCTTTGCTCTTTCTCATAAATATCACATTGAAAGCAGACATTAGTGATAAATAACGATGGCCAACCCAACAAGGATCACTACCATATAATAGCCTAGTTTGGGCTTGAAGATATTTCTCAATAAATTGCATGTTAATCTTTGCATTGTCATTTTTTGGGGGGGTTCGGGAGAGTACTTGTTTTTTGTTTTGAAATAAGCTCTTTAAAAAGCGTTATACTGCCAACGCATAATAGAAATTAGAGAGAGAGAAAGAAGATTCTTGAAGCTTCAACACAAGCACATGTGTGCAAACAAATATTCTTTCCATTGTGGAAGCCCCAATAATACAAGTCATGTCCTCAAGCAATACTGCAGCCTGATACCTCTTATTTATCAAACATACACTCCACAAATCAAGCCTAGACGAAATTGACTAGTAGAAATCCTGTTTAAAAGCTCTGACAATGCTTCACTATTATGGCAAGTTACAAAACAGATCGATAACAAAATAATGTATACATATATTACACAATTTCAAAGAACTAATGATTTGGTACAAAGTTATTCCTCGGGCTATAAGAAAATAGTTTATTAGAATTGCTAGTAAATGAGTGTGAATCACTAGCATTCAACTTCCCAAACAGAGGATTGACTAAAACAGAGGATTGACTAAGCATTAGCCTAAATCATCTGTATATACATATGTAAGGCTAAGTAAAAATAAAAACATGATTCTCGTCTGCATTTTTGAAAAATAGGAGAAAATTGCCTTTTTATGGGTAAAAAACTAACTCAGCATGTATTTGATGTGTTCAGCATGCTAAATGATGAAAAGGGTCTGTTTTATTTTCTTGTATGACAGCTGGACCCTTCCAGTGATCATAAAACTCTGAAATACTTGCAAGGCTGTAGAATAAGTTTCACCTTTTGAAAATTATTTTAGAATATGTTATATTTGAAACATTTCACAAAAAAGAAAAAAAAAACAATTTGAAAAATTACAAGAAAAAAGGGAGGGAGGGGACGAGGAACATGTTTATTTTTGATTCAGCCTAATCTGTGTAGCATGTTGGCACATCACAGTATACGCCTGGATCAAATAAATACCACCCTGTATGCATCTCATGCTAACCCTCTGTTGGACAAGATTTAAGAGGACAACCGTCAAAATACATAAAATCATCTCTATTTTGGAATATCCAACTTTTTAATAATGCATCATCAGTGCTCATGCAGCTATTTTACTGTGTCATGTCAAAATTTGGCAACCACAGTTTTGAATCTAATTATTTATCTATTCTTCATCATAAATTTAGTGCTTTTCCCTTCCTATTTTTATTCCTATCCCACAATACACTATTCCAAACAGACACACACATTTTTGCAGGCAACAACACATAAGAGTTGTGGCTTAATATGCGAAAGTGAGATCTTCTCATCCCAACATATACTCTATAAACCATGAAATATCCAACAAGCAATCTGGCTCTGTTACAAGATCCATAGCATGTCCCTTGTATTCTACAACATTGTGACCTGGTGGTTTTGTACTGTGTAAGAGACTAGTAATGACTGATCATGAACACTGCATATTAATATTTTCATACATGAATCGTTCATGATTTTGGTATTATTTTTGGCTAATTTTGTTGCTACTACATGGACAACATTGAATATAAGTTCATTTGAATATCCAGCAAGATTAGGTACATGGTTATGATTCGAGAAAAAGTATGGAATAATTTATGGTCATATTGGTTTATGAGCGTTAATCAGCTGCTTGTTGCATACTTCAAGGTTTACAGAGTATAGAAGTCTGCTCAAAATTGGTCAAGTGGACAATGGCATGTGGGAATGTGAATGCCTATATTAGCAAGTCTGTCAAAGTTACCTTAATACAGGTATCATCAACTTGAATATGAATGATAGTAAAAAATATATTTCTATGTTATTTGACCCAAAACTGTTAAAAATATGTTGTATAAACAGGCACAACTTTGATTCAAAAGGGTTTTTTTGTAATTTGGAATAGGCACATTGAATTGAAAAAGCATATGATCAGCACTGTAATAATAAATGGTATATGATAAGAAAATAATGATTAGTTATGCAAAAGTGCATCAATAGGCACAATTTGATTTCAAAGGTGATTGTTGTTTAAAAAAATAGGCACACACCTTATTGGTTACTAGCTCAACGTAGGCACGTTTTACACTGAAAAATGTATTTATCGGTCCTGTTATAATTATCGACTTAACATGCCTCTTTTTCTTCTTTTTTCTTTAAGTCATGTGATTTAATCAAAATTTCATCTGTTTCATTAATTCATATTTGTGATATTAAAAAATATGTCATGACAAGAAATTGTACATAACATAATTAAAAGATAAATCACATGTTGGTCACATGACTAACAAATGTGTCCCACATGATCATCACATGTAAAGTAGATCTATCACATGATCATCACATTTCAGGCACTTGTATATTTTCATTACATTTTTTTATATCAAATTGTATCTTAAATCATATTTCAGGATAACATCTTATGTAGCAATTATGACAAGCAAATGTGCACTTCATGATCATATCATGACAAGTAAAAATGTTCTGCATGATCATTCATGCCAGATATACTGTTTGTCATGTTATGATTAAAACATGTTATGATCCTGCTGACATATAATGAATATGATTAAAACATGATGAGCAAAATATCAATGATCGTAACAAGACAAGCATGTGTACAGCAAGATCATAACATGACAAGCATATGTGTCCTACAGGATCAGAACATGACATATATATGTGTCATGTAGGATCATCACATGACATGCTGAAAATACTTGCTCATCATGTTATAATTACAACATGACAGGCAAATTAGAAATGATCATGTCATCTCTTGCATCATTATCAACCATTTCTTACAAACTGATATATACACAAGCCTGCATTATAACTCAGTTGTCAGGGTGCAGCGCTCCTGTGGATCCCCTTCTATCTGCCATGATGTATTCCCATTAGATGTGGAGGACACAGTTGTACTGGTGCTTGTTCTCTTGTTACTTAAACTTCCAAGTTTCTTGATGTTTCCAGAAGATTGTCTTTTGTTGGATTCCAAAGCCTTCAGAATATAGGAGAGAGAGAAAAAAAAAAGCAGAATTAATTTCTGCATTAGAAGAAAAACTTGGACTTTGCCGAACTTTCATGTTGCTACAAAAATAACTTATGCATGCAAAGATGCTGATAAGGCGCTGGAGCACAATTAGGCCACAACTCTGTGCGACCGGCCACAGCCTAATTTTCCAAAATGGTGACCGTAGGTTCGATTGTTCACCTCAAGATTGTAAAATATTGATTACAAGTTTTGAAATTATTTAGGGATGCATAATGAAGCCTACAGTCACCATCTTGGGAAAATTAAGGTTGGGGCCAGGTTGTGGTCGACCGCACAAAGTTGTGACCTAATTGTGCTCCAGTGCTGATTTCTCAAAAACCAACATATTACAAACTGATACTTCTCAAGGAAAAAATGATTACAAATTTTAAGAATCGTATATCTTTCCAAAATAATATTTTGGGAGTTCAATATTGCTGGACAAGTCCAAACTTAGTTCCACTATTTTTCTTTGCTCATGTGTAATAATTGTATATACACCTGACAGAAGACCCTTACAGTATAGCACTGCTATTGCACTCTCTCTAGGCTAAACACCTTAAATTGTATTTTGGATGTTGGACACCATAGCAAAAGCATATTCCTACCTTCCATAACCCTAACCTGCCTCAGTCCAGCAAAATCCAACAAGCAAAATCAAGAAATTCGCCAAAGTCCAAATACATCATAGATGGGGATATATATGGGCAAAAAATGACTGCCATGACAAGCCACTGAGGCTTGTCAAGGTGGACATTGGATTGGGATGAGAGAGGTCAAGGATTCAAATTCCAGGGAAAACAGGATATTTTTGTACGACGTATTCGGACTTACATAATTTTTAAGGGTTTGGAAGTTAGGGTTAAGATATACATCCATACTGCCACTTGGTGGGCTTGGCTTTAAACCAATCGGAGTGCCAGCGTATTTTGGACAACAATTCTGTTCTTTTTGTCTATATTTGATAATAAATCCCTTGGAAATTATCAATATGTAAATCATGCAAATAAATACAACTATTTACTTGCTTGTTGATCTTGTTAAAACATTAGTCAAACTTAATTTGTGGGAGTGTATACATTAATCCTTTTAGCATTATCAATGATACAAGTTTATACAAATTCTCTTCGCAGCTGAGGTAATTTTTGTTTAAACCTTTTTTTTGATGTTGTCAGTAATTTCGTTCTTTTTTTTAAAGAAAACATCTGTCCGACTAGAAAGTTACAAACTTTTGGAGCACCGTCCTTACAGGCACTTCAAAGCAAGTTTCACACCAGCTACAGGAAAAGTGAATGACAATGCCAAAAGAATTTCTTGTGCTTTATTTTGAGGTAACACAAAACACCACTTCAATCATGCACACAAATAAAAAGCAATCACAAGTTCCATATAGTCATTCCCACTATCCAGCACCTTCTGAAAATAAAGAGATGTTAGAAGAAAATTAAAAATAACTTGTGTGTGTAAAATTATAACTGCAGTTCAGAATAAGGATGATCACGGTGATAAGCTCCTACCAACATAATTTTTTTTTTCTCAGTTATTAAATTTTATTAATATTTTATTAATAACCTGCGTCATAGCGTGATCTAATCAATAAAAATGCACGATAGACGGAAAATTTTGGGTCCAAGAAAGGCAAATTTAACAGGATTCATTCAATTTCAATTTATTTCCATGTTTCTCAAAACTCAATTGTACAATATTTCTCAAGGTACATTATGATAGTATACAAAAACTTTACAAGATTCATTTGATAATACTTTCAATTACTAGGAAAATACGATAAAGATAGATTCTATACATTGATCCTTTTCTTTACAATTGTTTTACGTTTCCTGTCTTCGTCCCATTTTTTTCTTCTCGTCACAATTTTTCCAAAAAAAAAACATTTGTCAGGTAATTAAAAGATAAATCACATGTTGGTCACATGACTAACAAATGTGTCCCACATGATCATCACATGTAAAGTAGATCTATCACATGATCATGACATTTCAGGCACTTGTATATTTTCATAACATTTTTATATCAATTTGTATCATAAATCATATTTCAGGATAACATCTTATATAGCAATGACAAGCAAATGTGCGTTTCATGATCATATCATGACAAGTAAAAATGTTCCGCATGACGCAGGATATACTGTTTGTCATGTTATGATTAAAACATGACGAGCAAAATATCCAGTGTCGTAACATGTCAAAATTATATCCTTGTCATCATTTTTCAAGGTGGGGCCTGTTAAAAACTCCCTGAGTTTATTGGTCTCTCCGCCATGTTTCCTATTTTTAGACCTATATTCTATCCATTGATTCTAATCTGTAATCATGTCATAATCCTCTTTTTATAACTTTATTGATCAATTGTAGAATCTACCATTATTGTATTTTCCAGTACTTGAAAGTATTTTCAAATGCATCTTGTAAAATCTTGTATAAAATCATAATGTACCTTGAGAAAATTGTACTATTGTGTTATAAGAAACATGGAAATAAAAATTGAATTGAATTGAATTGAAATATCATGTGCACATTTTGCTAAAATTAATTTCGGCACTAACCAACAACCGGTCCTGTAAAACTGCCATGAAAATTTTCACCGTGATCATCTTTAAAAGACTTAAGATTTACAAACAGTTTCAAACAATTAAGAACCATGTAGAAGGGGAAAAAAAGAAATCCACAGGTAGAAAAGAACTTTCAACAGTCTATGATGTGCGAAATGTTTCCAAATACAACATGTTCCAAAGCAAAAAGATAAATGAACAAACAGCTACAGAGGATAGAAATTGGGTGCAAAATTAATAAAAATGAATGATTCTTTTAAGAATTTGAGTAGAGCTCCCAACACCTATATTTTTGGAACCCTGTTGCTAAATCCAAGATGATTTCTGCCAAGTGTACTTATTCACAACAGATATGCACATGATACATTGTACATCGTCAAGTTGTTGAAATGGTCTTATATGTACATAAGGCCCATCATAACACCATTGTAACAACTTTTTATAGGAAAAATGAAAAACAGATCAGATAGATGATCTAAAGGTAAGTTCAATTTAATACTTTATTACAGACATTGGAACATTTATTTCCCCTACAACATAATGAACAAGCACATGATCAAATTAAATAACATATATTAAAATTCAAATCAATACTATACAAGTCAATAGAACACAAGACTAGCGAAGCAAAATTAAAGAAATTTAGAATTCATGCAAACTAATCTACGATGCCTACACTACTAAGTCAGACCATGCTTGTTAGACATTGGAGAGATATAAATAAGCAAATAACATACTTCTAATTTGTTTGCAGGGGTTGATGCGCTACTGGTTGATATCATTCTCTGTGGAGAAAACAAGTGTCAACAAACAAACCACCCATTGTAAGTCAAAGGTCAAGTCATAGTTATACTAGTGCCATCTTCCACGTTAATCAAGGATATGAAAAAGACTAGATCTGATTGGAATAACTTGAACTGACCATTTGGGAACTGATACACACTGTGATTAACTCCACAAACCAACTAATTCAAGTACTGAGAATAAATTATTTAATGGAAATACTAACTTGATTTGAAAAACACTGAAATTGTGTGTACTTGCTGCAGGGTTAGCTAGCGTATTCCTTCAAACGATTTTCCAATCAAATCTGTCAAGAATGTTAGCACTTCAACTTTTAATCAACCTACACCTTTTAAGTATTTAAAATATCTTTAATTTATCATATGTTCACTGGTTTTTAAGCTTTTAAAAATCTTTTGAAAAGCTTCTTTTGGAAGAAAAGAAAAAAATGTAAAGAAAAATACAATTACTAGCATGATGAAACTATGTTAATTTTTCAGATCAGAATATATTAATTATCCATGTTTTATGTACCTTTCTGAGTCAAAATAGTGAAGAAAATTTATGTTATTTACCAGAAAATCTTTCAAACTAAAAAGTAACATGGTTCTGATGGAGGGGCTCTCTACGCGTTCCCAAAGTGTCCCGTTTTTGGATTTCTAAAGGTTGGCAAGCCTGTGACCCCCCCTATTTTTTACACTTCCTTGTCACTAAAACAACCTTTGTCACTCAAAGACCCACCATTTTCTTAATTTGATGTCGAAAATTTCACAAAATTCATCAAAAATTTTGCATATTTTTTGCTAATTTGACCCAGAAAAAATATACTTTTTGGTGAATTTAGCCCAAAGACCCCCTCCCCCCATTTTTTTGTACTTTGTCACTGAAAGACCACCTTTTTTGACCCAATTTGTCACCAACACACTGCTACTTCCTAGGTGCTTGGTGGACATCAATTAACCTATGGTAAGGTGTCTTCCACAATACGACATATTGGTCAAGAACATGACTATTTTTGTCATGTTATTTATTGTGAATCCCCAAGGGTAAGAAAATTCACCTGGAAATAAATCTGTTGGACAAGTTATACATGCCTTTGGTTCTGTACATGCAGTCTAGTGCAATTTATAGCCATAGAAGTTCTTTGTCACCATGTAACCAAGTTTAGCATCATTTTTGACAGTTTAATAGCAGAAATTATTAGTAGATTATAAAGATCAGTTAGTCGATTATATATGACTTATATTCCATATTGTTTCTAATAAACACCCCCTCTAATAAATGCCCAAAATTTTTACACAAAATGTTAAAAAAATACTCAATTTAAATCATTTTTGTTGCCTGAGTATTGGGTGCAAAATTCAATGAGGCAACAATATCAGAAATAAAGTTAAGATTCTTACTTCCAGATTACCAATGGTATAATAGTAAGTTGCCAGAATTCTTAAGCTTAATAATAAATTTACATAGTTTTGATGTTGAAAATCTGCCACCCATTGGGTTTATTAGAAACAGTATGGAATGCTTCAGATTTCTTTCTAAACTATGAATAAATATAATTGATGGTAAGAATTTTGTCACTTGTACAATGAATGAATGAATCAAGAATAGTAGGATGGTTGTGCTTAAAGATTTTTGAACTTAAAGATTCAAAAATAAACAAAATCTGCCATATATTAATCCGCAGACGGTTTTGTACTTTACAGGGTGCATTTGAAACTCATTCCTAAATATAATGATGATGATGATATGCCATTCCACTATAAATAATGACATCCCTGAGGGTTAAGTGTCACATAGGAGAGCAATTTTCCAATAGATAAGTCTTCTAGGCCATTCTTTGTGATGTGCCAGTGTCACATGCTTCTTTCCTTCAACTCCAGCATGCTTACGGATTTGGTTACCATTCAACGAGGGGTGTTTAATATATTTGTGGCCCGCGGTAGAAGGAAAAGAGCTATGCAAATAATACGTTATGTAGATCAACTCAATTAATGAATATTTGGAAAGTTTCAAATAAATATCTAATTTGTTTTTATTTTACAGACTTTTAAGACTTAGCTGTTAAAGAGGTTTCTACAGTTTACAATTAAAGTACTAATTGAAAAACCAATAAAAAGTAAACCACTGTGCTACCAAGAAATCCTATATTCATGTTTTCTCTGACATTGTTGTAATCTGCAGGCAAAATATTTTAAATGATACCCGAAAGAGAAATCTCTTTAAAATCTTGACTGAATTCTTTGCTGATTTTTTTTTTTGGGGGGGGGGTAAGTTTTCAAGGCAAACAATCAATTTCAAAAACCTTTTAATGGTAAGTTTTAAAAGTCTGTAAAATAAAAACAAGCAGTAGATATTTATTTGAGACTTTCCAAATATTCATCAATTGAGTTGATCTACATAACGTAATAATCAAAACTGCATAGCTCATCTACTTCTACCTCAGGCTACGAATATATTGAACACCCCTCATACCTTGTCCTTCCAACATTAGGCAACAGATTGGAGTTTTGCTTTTTAGATTTAACCTAGCAGAACAATCAACTTGGCAAGGACTACAAAATGGCGCTCTTATTTTGCAAAAAAAAGTGGCTATATTGCCTATTAAATGATTGGAACAAAGAATATTTTGGTTGAGAGCATTTCAATGTTCATAAAAGGTGCAAACATTGAAGAAACTGACTCCATGCTCAAGTTTAAGAACATCACATATGGCACAACATTTGTGATCATTCCAATAGTGGCCCTTCTGCACTCATCAACATCCATTCCATATAATTCTCCAATTAACTGAATTTCAGTAGAAAAGAGTGTTTTCAAAACATAACAACTAAGGCAAAAATCTAGAAAACATGCTGCTCCATTTGAATATTGCACACCCAAATGTGACATTGTGTTCTTGTATCTCCAAAGGGTGTCATGCTGGTAACTCACTTGGAAGTAAAATGGGGGAAATGTTGAATTGAGGTCTGCAGTCACAAAACGCTGTATGGAGATATTAAATTACATAATTCATATGTTGATGAATTTGAAACAAAACAATTGCACAAGGGATGGATTTCTTATCAAAACATAAATAAGAAAGTAATACACGTGTATATAAATATTAAGCACCTGGACTTTGCGTGATCGTGCAAAAGCACCAAAATTTGCATTTTTGGTCTCAATTACACTTTTTGGGATCCATCTCTAATTTTCATGATTTTACCCAAACACTTTTTGAAATGTAAATTCACCGATCAACTAACAAGAATTGATTGCACAAGAACATTTTCGCACATTTTGAAAATCAAATCGCGCTTTTTACCATTTAAAATTACGCAAAACCCCTGTGCTTAATAAAGATCAACATTTAAAATAATGCAGGTAGGGAAAGAGCAGACTACAACTACCATTTTGACTTATAAGACAATAAAATGTACAGGTGTTTTCTCCAATCGGCCTTTTTAAAAATCAAATCAGGGCCTTAAATTAAAAGTAATCTGTAGTTGAAGGAATAGGCAGATATAAAAGTTTTTGATGCTATGTGTAAACTTTTTGTATTATTTAAACAGGGAGATAAAATAAAAGATACATTCTATGTAGTAGATTACATGCTGTGCTATGACTGGAAAGAAATCCAAACAACATACTAGGCCAAGAAATAGAATTGTTGTGTTGCCCTTTGGGGGAAATTTTTAAAGTTTGGTCGGTCGAGCAGTTTTCTTCTTCTTTTTTTTTACTTTTCCTGAAGGAGATTTTGACACATTTATTTTGAGTTTCTGTGCTCAAAATGGTAAGTTGAATAGAAAAAATTGTAAATGGTTTTTGCATTAATTAAGGGTTGGTCGGAAAAGGGCAACATAGCATTTTTTCAAGGCCCTATGTTCTGATTGAACAACAAACGTGTCACAAACAACATGCTGTGCTCTGATTGGTCGGCAACCATGAGATACTGTGTTTTGATTGGGCGACACGTGCTTTGCAAACAACATGATGTGCTCTGATTGGATAACAATCACATTACAAACTACGCATGCTGCTATGCTGTTCTGATTGGCCTATCAGATGACTGCTCATACAGCATAACATGTTGTAATCTTACAATCCACTTTCAATGTGAAAAAACAATCATTAAGTGTGATCTGTGATAAAAACTTATATGAAATTTAAAAACTCATATGAAATTTAAAATTTAAATGTAAACTTTTAAAAAACTCTTAACTTAAAGACCCGTATTCCAGAAAGGTTTTTAGCTAAACCACGGTTTTAACTGAATACTAACTGTCCAGGAATGATACACACCATTGCAGCTTTCAAAATGTTTACATTCAACATGCTACTAATTTTGGATAAGCCCAAAAGTCTGATTTTCCTCAACTAAACATTGGACTCTATAATATTTCATTCCATGTTTGAAAATGTTTTGTAAAAGGAATTACTTTTTATATCTAGTATGTTAAGCATCAGTATGAACTTAAAGTATAAATTCATTGGCGCTGAGTTCACCGGAATTAACATTTTGCTACATAATATCAGAACTACATGTTATCCAACAAGTTTATTATGTAAAAGATATTCTTGAGAATTGACACAGTGCTATGTGTTATCAGGCAAGGTTTGTTATCAGGATTTTCATGTTATCAGGGTGACCTCACACATCTCATGGTTTATTCAGTCTTTCAATATGCATCGTTCATCATCCACCAACATGCAGTATTTACACACGCAATTGTGTAAGGATAGTGCGCGTACAAGACTTTGCATCAATGGATGCATATCGTCAGACTCTGAATAAACCAGAAGGCAGGCAGCACATAGTATGCAGATTTGTGCAACAGTTTCTCATGCCAGTCACATTGCTTCATGCATTTCCTTCGCTAACTACCTGGCTTGGAAAATGGAAGGAAAAACTCTTAGGTTTGGTCATAAACAAACCATAACACATCTGGTGAAAGAGCAAAATTTGTGCAGAAAATTGTAAATTTCTAACAATTTATTCGAAGTCAAAAGCCAGACTGACCAAAAATGAAAACACAAACACTCATAGCAACTAAAAATCAAGGTCAGTAAGTAATCAAAACTGAATAAAAGGAGGTTAAGACTAATAACAAATAAATAGAACTGGGTAAAGCTGGGTAAAATAACTAAAAGGTGCAACAACATAAATACTGCATGTGACTTCAAAAGTTTTGTTGGCAAAAAGTGACACTAATTGATCAAAAATGATTCTGGTTTTAAAACCCAAATATAGTAATTTATTTTTCATATACAATTGAAAATGGTTAGAACAGTTGAGCAGTAATGATGCAAAAAAAAAATCCAATTGCAGAATTGTACATCTTCATATGATTTTTACAAGAAGTTTTAAAGCTAGAGTAAAAAACAGCCTATAAAAGTTGTGGCTTAACCCAAGCCTTAAGATATGAGCAAACATTATCCCATTGAGCAATATGTGTTTCTGCACAGTGTATCAGGGGATTACATCATCAACACTTTGCTCTATTTGATTCAATCCCTTCTTTTAGCCAAGCATCAATTTTTGCCATAATCTTTTAAAGTCAATGCAAGTAAACCAGTGGCGGATCCAGAGGCTCCATTGGTGGGGTTCCAGCGGGAGTTGGAAAATTGGTAGGAGGCAGGTGACCCCCTGGATCTGCCACTGTAAACAACTTATAAAAAAAATGTTGCAAACTGAACAAAACATACCACATCACTTGGATCAACAGACACTGTAGCAGATGTTGACAAGCCAGCAGAAATGAAGGGGTCTATCTCAAATTCATCCGGCATTGGAGGAAACGCACCAGCGCCGGGGCTTGATACCACGCTACTCACACCAGGGGTAGTATCAGGCACATCAGCATCAAAGCTAAATATGGTATTTGCACCTGCAGGGAGGGCGCTTGTTTCTGCCTTAGCTGCCAAGGCGGCAGCTGCTGCAGCAGTTATGTTATCTACTTTGGTGCTGCCTTTCATATTGGGGATCGAGGGTGTAACTCCATTCTTGACTTGTACGTATTTGGCATCATGCTAAATGGAAGGGGAATTGTGGGAAAAAGAATTTAATGTTATAGTATCAAGACAGAAATAAACATGGAATACTTCAAACGTTATAGGGCTTGCACTACAAATAATAACAACAGTTTACACCCCTTAATCGGGTCACCCCGGGAGTAACAAAAATTAACCAAATGTAAGCAAAATCCAAAAGTCACAATTAGTAAGATGTTGAGAGTGTACCAAAAAAAAAATGGACTGATAAATAACACCGTGCAATTTCTGTTTTGCAACAGTTATGCACAAAATGAAAAGAGGACTCCCGTGAAGGGAATTCAAGGCCTCTTAAATGGATTGGCATTTCTTGGGGAGCTTTTCAAACAAAATTTAGGATCATTTGGTTATTATTTTCTTGTCCCATATTTGCTGCATGCTTCAGTAACTTGGTTATCATGCAGGACATTTTGAAATGTTGATTAAATTTGACCGAATCATCCATGTTCTCTGACTGAATACATAAAAATCTCTTTTTAAAGGAATCCCAATTAAGCAGCTTCAACTGCATTTAATTTTCCAAAATTTATGCTTTTACAAAAAGATTTGTACATGTGTTTCAAAAGTCGTTGATTGGATTCCTTATTATTGAAATAAAATGAATTGCTGATAATGAAAATAATGTAATATAATCAATATTGTCATGTGGGTATATCTAATCATTTTAATTATGAACAAAATGAAATATGGTCTTTCATAATGTGATGACTTCATCTAAAATGCGACAAAATAAGATTAAATGAAACCATCTTGTAATTTGAAACTAGAAAACAGTGCTAGTCTCATACAAGAACAGTGGTTGATGGTATGCGTGTCAATATGTGACCCTACATCTCAAACGAGCCGTAAATGCAGCAAACTTCATTTTGCGTTACAGATGAAAATACATGTCAAGGTCGTAATTTGCTGAAATTGATTTTCTGACAGATACACAATCCTTGTGCTTTCTTCAAAACACCAGCAAAGTTTCTTGTTAAAAAAATATGAAAATAAGATATATATTTGTATATTTTGAGGACAATCAACAGAAAATATAGGGCTTTAATCTTTGAATGCGTTTATCTCATACATACATTTACTCCCTGACAACCTTTGACGTTCCATAACTTGACCTCTTGAAACCGATTGAAGTTCACTGATGTGTCATTTTAATTCTTACAACATGGTCTTTGCAAATATTTCAAAAAGTGAAAAAGGCAAGCGGATGCATTTACAGCTGGTTTGGGATGGACAGTCACATATGTGAAAGATAGGTCAAATTGGATTGAAATGGTGTACGGAATCAGGAGTGTACGTCAATTGCCACTATACATGCAACTGTGTCAAGTTTGGACAAACTGTGATGCATGAATTCCATTCAAAAATTGGTAACATTCCACAAAAAGATTACATCAATACACCTTGCAAATTAATTGAAAGAAACATGCGAAATATATATGTATTGAACATAAAGTTATAAAAGAACCATAAGACTAAAAACATGCATTATGACTAAATTATTCAAATTATTAAGGAAACTCAATTTCTGTTACATACACTCAATAATCTAATTTTGCATAATTTACAAAGGCATTCATTATTAAACCATTGGCACCACTGACCATTCCCAGGCCTAGAAGTTTTAAGTCTCTCTACCAACTATTCCCAAGCCATATACAAGAATATTAAGTTTTGCCTGTGTACCAACTATTACCAAGCCATATACAAGGGGATATCAAAAAGTTTTTTGTATCTCTACCAACTATTCCCAAACCAAATATCCCCAAGGGGATATTAAGAAGATCACCCAGCAGGGAAAGAGCTCTATTGATTTAATTTTGTTAGAACAGTTACTCATTTTTATGTAAAAAAAATTTGTTCTTGGATCTTTCCTTTCTAAGTGATGTATAAAACTTTTTCATGCCCCCTCGTTATACTGGAAAAATGCTAACAAGATAATCAATTATCAAATACCTGTAAGCCGTTTGAAGAGCTGGATGCGTTCAAATCGGGATTGCTCGCCGTTCTGAATGATAACTCTCCGTTGACTCCTATTTGATTGGATGGTTTGCTGGGCATCGTTAGGTCTTCTGTAGATGAGTCCAGGTATACACCAGGAGGTGTACATGGGTCCTGCTGATGGTCATCCATATCTAAGCCACTGTCATGAAAGCAAACAATGAAAGCTTAATCAGATATTGAAAATAAGTTAGACATGCTCTTTATTTTTGGCCAATTCAAAGTTTTACGTTCGATATTTCTATCATGACAAGATTTGAATTTGTTGGTGTTCAAGTATGTCTAAACGTAAATTTCTCATAAATAGGATGGTTAACTGACTGCTGTAAATATGTGGTCAATTTCAATGAACAGATTTATCAGTATCAAATGATAAAATGACCCATCTTCTGTAGTAAAATATTAACCTATTACATAAAGGGTCTTTTAAAAACAATTTAACAAGTATAATATAAAAAAAAGTAAACAGCTCAAAAATGTCCTTCTTCAGACATTTATGTAAATATAAACCAGGCCAAATTAACAAACACATCCAGAAATGTGAAATCAGTTAGTGTATTATAGAATTATTATTATTATGTAGAACACCATTCACAACAATTAAAATTAAGTTTTATATTGTTAGAAGTTTTATCTTCTAGTAACTAAATCAAACAAATTACTTTTTATGCTCTAGAAAATATGAATCAAATAATAATAATGTATTAATTCTCCACAGAGTAAAACTATCTCTTGAGAACAATTTACCTAAAACATTGTTGACAACAATAGTTTAAGTACAAACAGTTGACTGGTATATATGTCATCCTTAGAAGAATAGTGACAAAATATTCTATAGGCTAAACAAGTATAAACAGAAATCCAGAGTGCAGGGCCCATTGTTTGTCAATGCCATCTGCACCCTGCATTTTTGTTTACATAGTCCAAGAAATTATTCTTTGGCCTACAGCTTTAACAGAAACTCATGCCAACAAGTCTAGCTTGATATAATCATCCCGGGGGGAAGGGGGGGGGGGTCTTCAAAAATGTTTGTATGTGTATGTCCTGCCGGACTTTGACAATTTGTCCATCTTTATACCTATTTTTGACTGAAAAACCAACCTATCAGTATACCAATTTTAATCAAATTGGATCCTAATTTTGAGCAAATTTTCCCAAAATACACCCCAATTTAGGCAAAATTGGGCACATTCATTTGTGATGAAAACCATCCGATAGCTAAACAAAATCTGTGAAAACCCTCCCCAAAAGGCAGGCACATATATGTATATCTTGTCAATATACCCCCCCCCCCCCCCCCCCCATCATGGGATAATCATATATAGGCCAGGGAATGCTGCGTGGATGGATATGGATGCTGGAGCTAGGAATAGGCACGCAGTATAACGCATGCAAGTCAACCATTGCACTGATTTCATGGCAAGTCTTTTGAGCTACCCCAAACCTGACTCTTCAAATCTTCTGCATTTTAAGGGGTTCACAATTCTGGTAGTGATGGATAGAGGATACAAAGGATCCAGACTGGATATTTAATTACTATACCTCTTAAATATTTATTAGGAAACCACAAAATACAATTGGTCAGTTAAAGCTGATGCGCATGACAGCATTATGCCTACTTCCCCCAAGTGCGTGTAAAGCCCACGCAGGGAAAAAATTGAGAAACTATCGCACCCCTGTAATCATACACGTATCACTTCTCAGTTGGAAATTCATTCGGTTATCGAGAAGAATGGACAATTTTGGGTGATATTTTGATGTGTTAATATCAAATTTTAGTAAAATATTTATGAGGTATAGTTTAACAAATACAACATGGTTTATTTCGAGAAGTATTGAAAATTCCTATTCCTTGGTGTTGGATGCTTGTGACCACTTCCCTCCGCTTTGCGTCGGGAAGTAGTCACTCGCATCCGACACCTCGGGATCAGTAATTTTCACTACTTCTCTCGATACCATGTTGTATTTGTATAATATCAATTGTAGGTATGCAAAGGCACTGATAGGTATGATGCCAAATGAGTGTATCCCATAGATTTAGAGGGGAGATACCAGACTCCCTGCCATTTTTATTTTGGCATGGAGATCATATTAGAAGTGTTGGGATTTTTCCAATGATGCATCGCATCTTGCAGTAATGCGCAAATATTGGATACACGCACACACACTTTGCATACAATTTGGCATATAATTTGCATAAAGGCATTATATGCGTAGTTTTATCTACACGCAACTGAATCTCTGCACTCGTAGTTGTTTGGCGGGAACTGAGTGTACCCGAATATCCCCAATTTGAGCTCCATGGTTGACGACATTATTACACAGGCCAATATACGGTGTCCGGTGTCTCCCCTCTAAATCTATGGTCTCTCTACAGTTTCACATGAAAAAGGTGAAATGGTTGCTTTATTTTGTATGTTTTGTAATCAAATTAAACATGCATTGGAGGGAGATAGGCACAGTTTGGGTATGAATGCTGGGAAATATAACAATGGCCTACCATCTTAATATATCAACATGGAATAAAAAACAAGGCAGCTATTTATGAAATGATGTTAGCCTATTAAAAAGAAAATAGCTGCCACATCATTCCTCCATATACTTGATCTGTTAGGTGTTAGCACATAACAATTGACAAATAAGCAAATGGACAACATTACAAGGAAATCAATGAACAGCATCACACAAAGCCAGTAAACACTGGCCATATAACTCACATGAACTGCTGCTGACTAGGCCTGTTATTGGATTGAATGCATGGAAAATTGCAAAACAAAATACCTATGTTAGTAATGTTAGAATTAGTACTCAAGGTGCATCCAAAATTGCTGCAAAGTCTAAAGCACCTGCATATCTGCTGCAAAGGAAAGAAATGGTGCTTGATATATTAGTCTGCCAGCTGAAAACTGCATGATACTCTATAAACCTTAAAGTATGTGACAAGCAATCAGACTCTGTTACAAGATCCATAGCATATCCCTTGTATTTTACAACATTGTGAACTGGTGGTTTGTCTTGTGTAAGAGACAAGTAATGATTGATTAGGCCAAAGAAAAAAAGAACTCTGTCTCAGCTTCCCACGCGCATTAGGTTAAAAATTCGAATTTTGCCGCATTTCTTTTTTTTTAGGTTTTCAGGAGATTTTTTGCTTTTTAAAAAATGTTTTCTTACATCTAGAAAAAGAAAAGGAAAAAAAAAGTGACCTAAAAACGTAATAAAAAAAGATTTCCGCGTGCATAGCCTTTTTTGACTAAAAAAACAAACAAACCGCGTAGCACTTAGGGTTTTTGACCTAAAAAACCTGAGACAGAGTTCTTTTTTGGGGGGGGCCTTAGGATTGATTAAGACCAAATCACTGCATATTAATATTATTGTATGTGAATTATTCCTGATTTTGGTATTATTTTTGACTAATTTTAGTTGCTACCACATGGACAAACCTTGAACATAGTTTACTTGAATTTTTTTTGTTGCTAATTTTGTTGTTACCAGATGGACAAATATTGAATATAAGTTCATTTGTATATTCAGCAAGATTGGGTGCATGGTTTTGCTTCAAAAACACAGACTACTTTATTTTCCTGTATGGTTATATTGGTTAAGGTGAGTTAATCGGCTGCTTGCTGCTTACTTCAAGATATGTAGAGTATACTTAAGTAAGATAGGGGGCTTTGCATGGTAAGTCTTGCTGTTAATTACAGCGGATACTAATTTTACACTGAAACTTCATGGGGGATCTTACATAGTGTGCGATATAAGTCCATCACAGCTCTCGATAATTTGTTAGTCATTTTTGTACAATAGAGTGTGGACAGATGCATGGTTGCAATATGCAAATGATGTTTGTCTGCATGCCAGGGGTAATCCTTTGTTCTTTGACACTATATGAGACCGTCCATCCCAAATGAGCCAAAAAGGCAACTTCTTGCCATTTTCATTTATTTACATATTTGCAAAGACCATGTTAAAGGGTATAAAAGTACTTCACACAATTTCTAGAAGTCAAGTTTATGATTCATCAAAGGTTGTCAGGGAGTAAAATGTGTAACGGAGATAAACGCATTCAAAGATCAATAAGCCTGATATTTTCTGTTAATTGTCCTCAAAATATATTTCATATTTCAGATCATGTTCTTGAAATGAAACTTTCCTGTTGCTTTGAAGTAGCACAAGGATTTTGAATCTATCATGTATTTTCACCTGTAGCGTAAAATGAATTTGCTGCATTTAAGGCTCATTTGATATGGGTGATCAGATATATTATTTAGGTGATGAAGGATAATGTTTGTAATACTGCTTTCATTTATTCTGATACTGATAAAAAAGAAGTTTGACGTAAGGATATTTGCTGCCTGATGTTAGTCAGTATGCATTATAGGCCAAAAAATAATTTATTGGACTGTATAAACAGAAGTCCAGAGTGCAGGGCCCATTGTTTTTAAATGCAAACCCTGCCCTGCATTTTTGTTTACATTTTCCAATAAATTGTTGTTAGTATAATATACAAAGGAAAGCAGAGGAAAAGGAACAAGCTGGGAAAAAACTCAACTTATCATGCTTATTTCTAACAGGTCTATTAAAATATTTTGTGACAACTTTCAAAAATTTAACTTTCCTATATAAGCATATTGTGGCAAAATTGAACAAACTATTGTCCTAACAATACATTACAGTTTGGAATATGAAATCACATCCTAACACAAGTCAAAATATAATAGTTGTAGAAGCTAAACATTTTCATTATCTTGAACTAGTAATTGGTGGTGCAGTGGTATAGCATTATAATCAATCACTGAGCATTGCGAGTTTAGAGTTCCAATCTGCAAAAATGGTAATGTGAATAGCTTTGAGTAAGGTGATAAGGGTTGTACGCACTCAAGACCCAGGTGTCAAATAGGTGCTGGCATTGGGCTCTTCCAGATGTATTGCAAGGCATGTCCAAATAAGACACTTCCAGTTCCAGTTGAAATTCAATTCAGAATTCCAATTCCAGCTGTTATTTTCGCCTTCAATTCCAGTCAGAGGGTATGGAAGGAGCAGCAAATTGTTGAAATTCCAGTGGCATTAAGTCTATTTCAACTCATGAAATCTGGAATTCTGGCTGTTAAATTTGTAAATTTGTTTAAATTCTATTTTGCACCGCAATTCCAGCCTCCAATAGATTTTTGTGCTGGTACCAGGATTCAAGCTGTCATTGCTTCATTCAATTCCAGAAGTGCCTTCCATGGGGGGGGGGGAATACATCTGGAAAAGTCCATTCTCTAATGCTAAGACAGACACACACTAGCCATGAAGGTGTGGTGAACGTATTTTCTTACTGTAAAGTATAACAGAGTATAGACAAATCGCCCTACAAGAGAGGCAACCTGTGAGAACAAGTCCTTTTATATGTAAAATATCCTATAAAAACTTGTAGACGGTAAATAGGAGTTGTAGCATTTCATATTTCCAAACTGTAATGATAAATATGTCTAAAAGGAATGATACTAAAAAAATTCATCATCATTCTATAATTTGCATAACCACATCAGTAGAGCATTGCTCTTACTGACTGAAGTGTGCAATCTAGTGATGATGTTGTGACTTACACATCCTGCATACTACTGAACTGTTTGGTGCCGGCAGCAACCCTTTGGCGGGCATCCCCAGTGGCATGGGGTGGCAAAGAGTTGTGGCGTCTACAAGAAATGATCAATGAACACACAAAACCACAGAGCACAAGATGGGTCAAAGTTTGAAAAGAAAATGAAAATAAAATAATAATCACACAAAAGAAATAGATGGTGTTTTTTAAAAGGGGAAAATCACAATGATTTTACATATATTCTCACAGCTGAAATTGTCACACAAGTTGTAAAACATTTAACAAATAATTGAGTCCATGTTGACAAATTTGGTTGGGTTTTTTTTTAAAGTTATTTTTGATAAATCCAAGTTCTGACCAGTTATCACGTGGCAATCACTAAACCAATTGTTTGCCAAATGGCATGTTTGTAGAGCCTTCTGCTTTCAGCCATAGCAATTGTACAAATTGTGCACATAACAAACTTAAATCATATGCAAAGTCAATGATTTGCTGAAACAAGTTGTGACATCCATACATGGAATCTTACTTATAATTTTCTTGACTTCTTGGATGTATTATTGGCAAAGGATATTCGCACCACGACACGTTGCAAATTAGTTTTGACTCCTTATCCAATTCGCACCGAGGCTAACCCTAACCCTTATCCTAACCCTATCCTAACGCTAACCCTAACCCTATATAATTCCTACCTCCGGGCCCTACCCTAACCGTCTCTGTACCAATAAGATTGGTAGTCAAATTAATTTACATCGAGTCTCTGTGTGAATAGTTACTTCCTATATTATTAAGCTTGAGTATAAATAGATAGATAAACATGGGTGAATAGCAGCAGGTCCTGTATGTGTAAAATTGTGTAGGATTCACACCTGGATTGTGTGCCACCATTTGTCTAGAGTGGCAATGGGAGTGCCACTTTTGTCTAGAGTGGCAATGGGAGTGTAGCATGTGGCAGTGAAGATCTTAGTGTCTAAGAATTCTATGGTCTAATGGCAGGGTGTTTCTTAAAGCATGATCTCACCCAATAAGCCTCATCTGAAATTACTACAATGACATGCGGCAGTATAGCAAGTTTCTAGACCTGCTGCAGATACTGCTATGTCTTGGGACAGTTCATCTCAATAATCTATATTGTTGATCCATTGATTATTGGATTATGATGCATTGTGGGAATGAGGAGGGGTCACAATTTGCATGCAAGTCCTTTTCATTCCCACAATGCATCAGAATCCAATAATCAATGGATCAGAAATATAGCTTATACCTTTGTTGAAATGAGCAATATCGAAAAAAACTGAAAATATCAAAAATGGGCTGAAAATGAAGGAAAAAGCTAAAATTTTGTCTCATTATAAAAAACACAAGGAAATCAACAAAAAAGCTGAGATTTCACACTGCTGGGATTCTTCTAGCAGATGTGTAGGGTATGTGCATTATTTATACTGCAACCCTAGCTGAACCAAGCAGAATGCTGGCTTCCTGATTGTAGACCATTGCTGCTTTCTACAGGACAATCAGAAGGTATGCCCACACATTAGTTCTTGTAAAGTCATCTACAGGCTATATTATTGAAGCTAATCAATGGCCTCTGTGCCATCTAATATCTGTGCATCTAGGCTATAACTTGAGTGACTGTTTGATGTTGGGGGTCTGGTGACTCGCTAAAGCTGTCATGTGCTCATTTGTACAATTACTTGCAAGATCTAATAGAAAGGTATGTGAAGATATTATAAAGGAAACTGATCTAATAATTAAAACCATAGATAAAGAAAGTGCAGATAGGAAATGAGTCTACTTGCACCCTAAAAATTTGGCAAAGTTAGGGGATTGGGCCACGTTGGCGCCATGGCTGGAACGACACTGCGCGAGTGCGTAGTGACCCAGCTGTGCGTTCTGTTGCAGGCTACTATTACTTGACTAAAACGCAATACGCATCTTAAATTTTCTGCCAAATTATGCATAAAGAAGGAACACCGCTTGAGTGGCTCAATAGCCACGTTCTCAGTCAAATTACCATTATGTTGCCGGTGTACGATTGAAACAATTTTATCCAGATCATTATCGTTTACAAATGCAATTTTACTCAAAGCAAAACAATGAAATTCAGTTTAAGAAGCCACCATAAAGAACCATCATTCAGTCATATGTATTTTGTGATTTATGCCAGGATTTCTGATAGAGTATTTTTCTCTATGCAAGATTCCCATCGATTGTATTTATATTAATGAATATAATTTATATTATTATATTATATAATTTGAAAAATTATATACAACAAACCAAGATAAGTGAAATCATCTTAAGGGGCCTGTTAAGGCTTTTATTTTGACTTTCTTTTTTGGCTTATAAGTCTAAAAATATTAAGTTACAGTATAAAAAAGTATACATTTCTAGAAAGGAAATTTGACAAGGAATCTGTTTATGCTATTGGTTTGGTTCAAAAATGACCATATTTGGTAAAAAATAGCAAAAAGCAGTGATTTTGCCAACACCTGAAACGGGAAAGGTAACTAAAAAAATTGTTACTGCCATTTTATCACATATGTTTTTTTGGAAACTGCACACAATTATCTAGGATCGCATTTTTTATTTTTTTAAATAAAGCCGATTTTTTCGAAATATAATAAAAACCATGTTAAATGTGCCGTTTCCGACATTTATATGCATCAATTTTGATAGAAACTAATGAATATCTTTGATTTTAGGACCTTAAATTGAAAAATTGATATACTGTACATAATGGTTGACAAATCTTTCCTTGTACTTTTTAGTTTTTTTAGTTACGTTTCCCGTAAAAATGATGTTTTTTCATCAAAACTGAAATGGAGAAATCCCGTGTTTAATGAAGAAATCGCACATTTTGACCTAAAATCCATGAATTTTGAGGTCTAAACTTTGGGCATCGGACAATAAAACTTATTATGTAATTGATATTATTGGTAAGTATTGTACTCAACTTTCAGATCCGAATTTAAGCTCCTTATTTTGTAAATATAGAAAGAAATCTAAAATACCAATGTTCAATTATTTGGTCTTTGTTTACAATATTGACAAGTTTATTGCGGGATTTTAACAAATGTGCTCATGCAAGAACATAACGCAACGCGTTCACCCGCGCACGCAGTACTTGTTACCGCGCAAAAAGGCACGCACATCAAAACACGCAACCTGAACGCAAAATATAGGACGCGTATCTATGCCCATAATTTCCCGCCAACTGCCACGTGTTTATTTTACTGTAAAATGTCAAAATGATCTTTTAATTTTACCTATTAATAAGTTTAAAAGTTTTGTTTTGTAATATTTTATTGTCTGTAATAAAAGGTAACATGCTGAAGTACCAGAAAATGCAGAAAAACTAAATTCTGCTACTGAACAAATGGCCGGGTTAACAGGCCCCTTAAGGACAAGTGCTCAATCGAAAAGGGAGCTGGAATAAATATTATATTTGTTTGGAAGTTAAAGAGGTTCTGATAAACAGTACAATCAGTTTTCTAGACAAATTTCAGATTAAATTTAAGCAAGGCTAGGTGAAACCATACATCACCTGATTTCAAGAACTGTTACCTAGATGGTAAAGGCTATTTGCGCCGAAACACGGTGCAAATTAGTTTGACTCCCAATCTAATTCGCACCAAGACTAACCCTAACCCTAATCCTAACCCTAATGCTAATCCTAACTGTTTCGGTGCGAATAAGATCAGGGGTCATTTTGCACAGTGTCTCTGTGCAAATAGCCACTTCCTTCCTAGATATACAAATTTATCAAATTATGTTGTTACACCTATAGCAATTTATGGCTGATAAATATTGCACAGTCATTTATTGGTATCTGGTCAGGATTAACTTGAAGATAGCATCTACAACTAACATTGTTCTATCTGGAGATAATTTAGCTTCCCTTCACCAGCATAACTATCATTAATGACACACAGAGGACATGAATACATTTTTGTTTCCAATTATAGTAGATTTTTATATTGCTGTCACTCCATTTAAATTTTGTGGGTGTGTCGACGATTCCATTCATCCTGAGAGATCGGATGCTTTAGGTAATCAACTCAACAGAAATTTGGTATAACAATGCTAGACCAGTTTAAGGCCATAATTAAAAAGAGCCCGCTTTCTCACAAAAAATAAATAATAGATATAAAAATCAAAGCTGATGAATAATGACAAATATCATATAAATGAGTGCAAGATTACATGGAAGAGAATGGAAATCAATAGAAATCTATTAACCAAATCCAGGCATCCGGAACATCATATTATTTAACATCAACTGAAAATTTCACATGTTAACATTTTCTGAATTTTGGTAACTAATAACAAACGTCAATATATCTGATGTCTAGATCATCAGGCGATGGGTGATCTGGTTGATCAAGAGTGAGTAGAACAAGTCGTTTGACGGTTGATTATTACCCCCCCCCTTCTTTTTTTGGTTGATGGTGAGAGCTAATTTTCATGTTACATTTATTTCTTGCAATTTGCGCTCAATTTCCCTCGTACGAAATAAATGTATGGCGAAAAATAATGTGCATCTAACGCGCATGTTTAAATATCCATGTGCGCAAAAATAAAAATGAACAAAATGATTCAAAAATAAGCTGTGCTTGAACATTATTGGGTGCGAAAATATTCACCATTTTATTGCAGTGGAAACAGCTCAGTTGATGGATCACCCATCAATTTGGTCGGGAACAAAATAGGGTTAATGGTTGAAGAGTGACGAGTATAAACACGCTATTTGATAGATAGTGTTGAAATCAAATTATAATTCTAAAACCGTATGGGAAAATTCTTTACACAGCCATTTTTTAAAATAATTTCAATCTACCAAAACCTCATTCCTCACAAAGTGTAACATCCCTACAATCAATACTCCGTATGCAACAGGAAAACATGGAAATATTCAAAAATATGAAACAAGGTTCACTATGTGTTAAGGATTTCCAACATAACCGTACAATTGATAAATGAGTTAATATGAAATATATACTTTATATGAAATACATTAAGGTCAGCTTTTCCACATTTAACAACCAAGGGTATAGCGCCGCTTATTTCGTCGGGTTGAAAAAGGTCTAGCGTCATGGCGGATCGAAAGCTCCCCAAGGTGAGCATAATTTCATTTGTGAGAAAGAAAAAACTACTATATTAAACCAAGGGTATAGTTTTCAATGTAAGAGGACTGGAGTTTGACAGGAACAGTAGATATTGATAATTCTGTTTTGAAGAATACAGGGATATATACAATATAAAATTGAACAAAAGTGTGAAAAGTGGGATAACACTCAGAATAAACCGCAAGAAAATATTGCTCATACCTGAAATTGGAATCCTCAACAGACAAATTGTTCTCTGGCTTCTGTAACAGTCTATAGCTGGCTTCTTCAACCTTCTCCACATCATTGGCTGGGGTACGATTCCTAGCGTCCATCTGCTCTTTTAATGGATTAAATTTGAGTTGGTCTGCTGTGAGTTGGCCACCAACGAGTACTTTGGTATGTTGGTTGTTCGGGGTGAATGTAAAGTTATTCCCTTGTAACCTTGGGTTGGGCATTATGGCACATGTTTCATTTTCTAACCCTTTTAATTTGGCTTGAGCTAATTCGGCTTTACCTAAAGATAAAAACAGAAATGGTGTCATGTTAACATAGGGACAAAATTGAGAGTCCCCAATACACCACCATTTACATTCAGTCTTTGGAGACATGTATTTGAACAATTATTGAAAAATTGCTATCCCAAAGGAATTTTTCAATAAAACTTGGCTCATAAAAGCAGAATATAATTCAAATACACTGCCAAAATAAAATTTCTTAAAACTTAAATAGTTTTAATTTTTGTTAATTACCTCAAAAATGACATGACTGATTCATTTTTTCCCCAACAAAATGTGCCAACCCCCATCTTGACAATCACAGAAGATGGCTTTATTAGGTAAATCAAAATCCTGGGTCAAAATGGATCCAACCTTCTCCATAAAAGTGTTAACCAACTTACTCATCCCAGAATGCATTTCCACCATTTTGGGCTGATCAATGGCAACTCTCATATCTGTATTATTGGGCTTAGCAACAACACCTATGACCAGCTCCGATGTTGCCCCTGTGTCAACGTTGGTCTCCGTCATGGCTCCTTGTAAGCCCCTCCTCGCTAGAGCTGGGCTGTGAGATGTGGTAGTGCTAGGCGAAGCTGTAAAGGGCGTAGTTCGAACATTGACATCTACGTTTGTTTTTACAACTTGATTTGTAGGTGATGATGGTACTGAATTAATAACAGCAACTTCCGAATGAGTTGTCCTATAGAATGATGAAAGACATAACATTATTTATTTACTTATTTCAGTGACACAACGTTTAAAGGCTTGAAGAAGTGAAGGAAAGGTCTGAAAATGGTGTAAAATGTCCAAAAATAGGCTGAAAATGGATAAAACATTGTAAATTTTGACAACAGATGGGCCTGAATTTAGGCCCTGGACTGAAAACTGGCATCCCAGTAATATTAACAAAAATATTAAGTACAAACCAAGTAGCTTACACAGAGCTTGGTTGCCTGAGAACACTGTACTTGCGTGCGCTTGCACTCGTGAGCAACGTTACTTAATTCAAAATCAAGATAAGTCTTTTGAGTGGATTTTTGAACTACTCCCTCCATTTAGCTTATTCTTTGACAATCATGAAGTAGATGAAACTTCTCCACGCCATATGATTTACAACTAACCAGTCAGATGTCAAGAATTTATGTGTGAGGTACATTACAAGATATAACTAATGTGATTTGAATACTGGCCCCATTATTATATACACTCCTGCTCAAAAGTATTTCCACACAAAAACTGTATTCAGCCATATCTCAAAAGGCGTTTACCCGATTTTCATCGTTTTTTGACAAAGTTTATATTGTATAATTATCAAACTGGTTCAGAATTGCATTCATTGCATTTGAAAAATATGGTGTGGTATGTACATTGCTACTTTTGTTTGTACATACAAAATTGAGTTTATATACATTTCTGCACATTCATTTTAAAACTTACAACCTGAATATATTCAATCCGGTTACAAGATAATGAGGTTATGACAAATTGATAAGTTTCATATTAATGAGATTTGTACTTGTGGTGAATTTGTATATGGCCCATGAAATCAGCCATTTCTATGACAATGGAAGATTAAATATTAAAACAAACATTGATTTATTCATATTGAATAGA
>JXSR01S038809.1:0-11062 GCA_000969725.1 Ophiothrix spiculata
AAGATCTTCCCACATTTAACACAGTAACAGCTAATTGAGCATGAACGAACTAATGGAATGTTCAGCGAGGTCAAATTACTACTGCTGTGCATTTGTAAATCAAACTGTATTATGGGTGTGAAAATATCAAGCGATCAGAGATTTGTTTACATATTCATTGTGCTAGTACCTATGACAAGGTTTAAGATCTGACCCCGATTTGACTGCCAAAAGTGGGAAAAAAAATACAGATGCTTGAAATAAAGAATAATACATGTTTTTAGGGTGAAATTTTGTGTAGAATTCAAATATGAAGTAAAAAATGCATAGACTTGCACTTGAAATTTTGTCCCATTGACTAATCCAGGGCCGAGATTGGCAAAAAAGTGGAAAAAATGGCAAAATCCATTTGTTAAAAAAATTCAAAATTTTTTCACACTTTTGGCAGTGAAATCGTGGTCAGATTTTGAACCTTGTCCTATATAGGAATTTTAAATGATAAGAAATGGCATCTAATGCTCTTGCCATTTCCTTACGCTCACTTGACATGTCTCCTCTTTTCTTTTTAATTGTGGTTGGGTTCTCATTCCTGTGTTTTAATATGCTGTATTAAATCAAATGTTTGATTTGATTTCTTGCCAGATTTTCATAGTTTATTTTATTGCTGGATTGAAGAAGTTAGACCAAGATTGGGTGACGGGGTATTCTATGAATACTCTCGCCAAGTCCTGGGTATTTGATCCTTTCAGGTAAGATCAGGGATTCTCAACTAGTGGTGGGCATACTAAATTTGGTGCTTTGACACTCTCTAAAAACAAAGAAATACATTAGGAATACACTGAGAAATAAGCTAAGTTTGTCATTTTCCTTTCCATTTTTTTCATTTATGTGGCGCGTTGAGGAGAGTAAATTTAAGACTCCCATCAATACTTGCATAAAACACTGCTTAGAATTTAAACCCATCATCTAAGGGTGGGGAACTGCTTCATAAAGTGTAAGTTTATGACTCCCATCCATTTGAATTAACCCATCATTTCAGGGTGGGAATTAAGTGCGTCATAAAGTGTATGTTTATGATTCCCATCGATACTTGCATAATAACTGCTTTGGATTTGAACCCATCATCTCTGGGTGGGGAAGTGCTTCATAAAGTTTAAGTTTATGACTCTCATCAATACTTGTATAAAACATTGCTTTGGATTTGAACCCATAATCTCTTGGTAGCGAAGTGCTTCATAAATTGGAAGTTTATGACTCCTATCAATACTTGCATAAAAAACTGCTTTGGATTTGAACCCATCATCTCTGGGTGGGCAGTGCTCTATAAATTTAAGTTTAAGACTCCCATCGACATTTGCGTAAAACACTGCTTTGGATTTGAACCCATCATCTCAGGGTGAGGCAGTGCTCCATTAATTCCCCATGTGTTTATCTTTTTTAACAGATTACTACTAACTGATGAACAAATCGATCTTTTCATCGTCCATCATGGTGGCCTTATCATCGATCTATCAGCTGGTTGGCTCATGTTCTTTGATAAAACCAGACTGCTAGCTTTCCTCTTTGTTGGGATGTTCCACACAATGAACTCACAGCTTTTTAGTATTGGTAGGTATTTTTGTATTATAGGTAAAGACTGAATCAATATATACCAGACTAGAGAACAGTGTTTCTAGTTTTAAATCTTAAAAATATTTGTGTCTGCATCTGAGATGATCAAATTGTTTTTGATTGATTTGTTTCTCTTTAATTGTTAAATTAGAAGCTTTGATTAATCTTTTAACTGATAAAATCATCTGAGGCACAAAATTAGTATTTAGAAAACACCAGATATAGTCACACCCACTATTACAGAATGTTATGTCAAAAATAAATTCTCTGTCAATTGTAGCCATTTCACTGTAGATTTTTTTTTTTTTGATTTTACAACATTTTTAAGTTTTATTTAGTAAATGGAATCTACCATGTGAATCAAAATAAATTGTGCACAGTTTAAAAATGTCTTTGACCTTGATAAACCAAATCATATTTTGTTTGTTGATACAGTAAAGCAAATTCAATATACTTTCAAATGCAGAAAAAATGGTAGTAATCGGTTCAAAAATAAGCAAGATATGACCAATTATATAAGCATACTTCTTTTCCCCTTATTCCAATGGGATTTATATACATTAAACTTGTACTTATCAGTGCATATGTTTATAAGAATGTTAAATTTCTTTGCCCACTCGATGTTGGATTTTCCTGATTTTTTAACTACGTACCATGGTTAAAATACTTTATAAATGTCATTTAACAAAATATTTTGTTTGTTTTGCATCTCCAGGAGAAAAAAAGGAAGGAAACCAATGAATCAGGTCCTATGTCTCTGCAAACCTTATTTCTATACAAATCCTGATTTTAGCTCATTTCCATGTTGACCATAAGTTATATCTTTTAATTTAAATACTCATTTATGCAATATTTAATCATGCAATAATGTACTTATTTATGTAATATTTTAGTCATGCTTAGTACATATAGCTTCATTTACAATGCCAGTTCAACAATTAATTTCAGGGGTGTAATTAAGCACCTTACTCAATGTTACGTTTTTGCAAATTTATTTTGTACCATAACTTTTTAACAAAGTGCTTAAAGTTAATAAAAGTATACATTTCCAGAAAGGAATTTTCACAAGGAACATGATGGTGATGTTAAATTTTGGGAGAAAATCACAAAAACATATTGTTTGGCCATTTGGGCTTTGGGAAAAGCTAGAAATAACATGTTTTAAAAAAAGACCTAGGAATGGGAATTTTAATTTTAAACACCCACTCGGATGTTGCGTCATTTTGATTTTTTAGAATTTTGGCCAATTTTTTATTTTTAAGGTCAAAAATTCACTTTTTTTCCATATATTTGCATTCCTTATTTGGCATGAAAATCAAAAAAATTGGACAAAATCCTAAAACGTAAAAATGTTGCAACATCCGAGTGGGTGTTTAAAATTAAGATTCCCATTCCTAGGTCATTTTAAAAAGTATTGTTATTTTTAGCTTTTGTCTTGTACAGAAACAGTTTAGTAATATTTATAAAGACTGCTTTTTGAAGCATGTTGATTATATTTGCATTTTATTTTCATAGGTATGTTTCCTTATGCCATGCTTGCCACAATGCCAGTATTTTGCTACTCTGATTGGCCCAGAAGTCTGATTGGAAAGATGCCCACAGCCTTACAGCGATGGTTGCCTAGATCTAATGGCACATTACAGCACAGTGAACATTGTATATATCCTGAGGATAAGAAGACAGAAGAAATAGACACAGACAGGGTACAAGAGGTTGACAAGGTAAGATGCGATGGTTGCCATGTCCTGATGGCACATTACAGCACATGGAACTTTACAGCACAGTGAACATTATGAGGATAAGAAGACAGGCAGGATACAAGTAGTTGATGAAATAAGATGCCCACTGCCTTACAGTGATGGTTGCCGTGTCCTGATGGACATTACAAGACAGTGAAATTGTATATATCCTGAGGATAAGAAGACAGAAGAAATAGACACAGGCAGGGTACAAGAGGTTGACAAGGTAAGATGCAATGGTTGGCATGTCCTGATTGATGGGATGAGGATAAGAAGACAGAAGAAACAGACACAGGCAAGGTACAAGAGCTTGATAATTTTTTTAGATAAGATACCCACTGCCTATAATTGCCATGTCCTAATGTAGGGTACAAGAGGTTGATAAGGTATATAACTCATATGAAGAACTTATCATTAACAAGTCTCTAGCCGTTTCATTTGTTTTCATATTAATCGCACTCGTTATTTTGTATTTCATAATATCCCTACATGCTAATTAGCGTAATTAATTGTAAGTGTTGAACTAGCATATGATAGTCAATACTAAATTAGAATAGATAGAATCACAGCATGATTTTGATTTATGCTCATTATTTTTAAAATTGAAATGTGTAACAATATAGCAAACATCAGAAGTATTGGGCATTAAATTAGTCATTTCTGTCTGAATTTCTTTGTCACAATACAAAGACTATGCCATATTGTGCTTCTGCAGGCTTGCATATTCTACATGATGTAAAAAGATGCACACTGGTAAATATGATTTCAGTGAACAAGAGGGCATAGTGTTTCTTTGAAATAAGTAAGTCACCATAGTGTTTCTTTAATTAAAGATTCCTCAAATATATATTATAAAAACTTGATAAAATAAATTCACAATTATGAAGACTTGAAGTCGAGAGAGAAATTACATACTTTGTAAATCTGTATTTATCTTTGTAAATGTGCAGAGATCTTAATTGGTAAAAGTTCAAGTAGTGTGTCAAATTTAAATCACTGTATCCATTATAACAAAAGCATTTCGTTAACAGTGTGTAATTTCTACCAACAGGTGGCTCTAAATACACTAACCATGCAGTATGCATTGGTATAATGTGTATAAATCCCCATATTTATATTTAGAAATGCTCATATTTACGAGTAAAAATACTTTTTCTAATCATAAGAACAAAATTTTTCAGTTGTTTTGGGGGTTCCGAAGAAGAGGCTTCACATTGACCTAACCATTTCCAGTTCTAATGTAGTCTGCACTGAAATCATGCTTGATTCCTTTTCTTTTTTCTTTCCTCCCCCCTTTTTTTTCGAAACAGGTTGAACCACCAAAGGAAACTTCCATTAGAGAAAAATGCACTAGTCCTGGGCGATATCACAAAGTAGCCTCCATCTGGTTGGTTGTCTACATAGTCATCCAATGCTTTTTGCCTTATTCTCATTTTATTACAAAGGTTTGTATTCAAGGTTAACATGTTTTAGCCATAGTTGTGTTGTATATTTCAAGCTGTTATTGACTTATACTGTCTGTATCAAAATTCTTTGGACCCCAGTATATTTGATTTTCAAAAATATATTGAAAATTTGAAGAGTTGAATGATTTCAAAGTTTATGCTATCAATGAGTAGTCAGCTTTATTGTCTGAAAGGCTGAAGTTAATTGAACTCTGTTTCCAAGAGGTGGAGTCATTTAATGAATGATTGATACAATGACAGTTTTATTGGGAAATTTGTGAATTGTTACAGATGATTTTCTTAAAAGGCAGTAGATTTTTCTTAGACCAGATCTAATGTTGAACCTGGTCTAAACATGAATGTCTTGTGCATACCAGCTACAATGTTTAATCAGTTGCCCTCATGTTTCTCTTGCAGGGTTACAATAACTGGACAAATGGCTTGTATGGCTACTCCTGGGATATGATGGTACACAGTTGGAATACACAGCATATCAAAATCAAATATATAGAGAAAGATACGAGAGAAGAAGGTTACTTGGCACCAAAGGTAAAGGTCAGGGAGGGAGGGGGCACCCTGAGTGGTTTGTATGGATACTCCTGGGATATGATGGTACACAGTTGGAATACACAGCATATCAAAATCAAATATATAGAAAAAGATACAGGAGAAGAAGGTTACTTGGCACCAAAGGTAAAGGTCAGGGAGGTGGGGGGGGCACCCTGTATGGCTTATATGGGTGCTCCTGGTATGGCTGGAATACACAGCATATCAATATCAAATATATAGAGAAGGAAACAAGGGAAGAAGGTTACTTGGCACCAACGGTAAAGCGTGGTAGGGGAGGGGGCACCCTGATTGGTTTGTATCAGTACTCCCGGGATATGATGGTACATGGCTGGAATACACAGCTTATCAAAATCAAATATATGGAGAAAGATACCAGGGAAGAAGGTTACTTAGCACCAAAGGTAAAGATCAGGGAGGGGAGGGGGCACCCTGAGTGGTTTGTATGGATACAATTACATTATTGTATATTTTTTCTCTTTTCTCCAGTTTTTCTCTCGTACTGGTCGATGGTCCAGCCATGCAGACATGATAAAACAGTATGCTCTATGTGTCTCTGATCATCTACAAGTTATGGGCTTGGGTGAAGTAGAAATCTACTTTGATGTCTGGAAGTCAATGAATGACAGATTTCATCAAAGGTAGGTATAGCTACAACTAAATCTGAGTCAAACACGTGGGTTGCACAGTGGTTCTTCACTAGCTTTGCACCAATGAGTCCTGGTTTCTATTCCCAGTCCCAGGCACTTTATGTAAGTTTGGTTTTCAGTCAATGCTGGCTTCAGCATTTTTTCCCCCTCCAGGTACTCCGGTCTTCCTTCAAAACTGATAATATGCTTTCGAGGCTTTCTTGGGTTATCCTTGACCATTTTAGCCTTAAAAATTCATCATTTACAAGATATGGGTTTGGGTGAAGTAGAAATATACTTTGATGTGTATAAGTCAGTGAATGACAGATTTCAACAAAGGTATTGTTTACTACACATTTTAACAATACTACACATTTTTTGTTAGGTCCAACTTAAAACTATAACATGTTTTTGATTTCAACAATGGTATATATATTCTGGTGAATACTCAGATAACGTGTAGATTGAGGGTTCACATAAGACTTTGAAACCCGTTACGTAGTTGTGTTAATCTAGGAATACCTGCCTGTTGCAAAAAACTTTGCAAAACATAGATATTAGATTTACACATGTGATTTTTTTATTTATCAGGGATGTTAGTTTTCCTGTAATTATAGGAATTCCTACAATTTGAATGAATTTCAAGTCATCTCCTGTAATTTACCCCAACAGGATTATTATGCAAGAGTCAATTTTCAATCATTTTCCTGCAAAATTGTTGCTGACCACTGGCATCCTTGATTTATGAACCAATCAAAATTTATTGTTTTATCAAATAAACCCCATTTGAACTGATTTATCAGGAGTAGAATATCCTTTAAAAAGTGCCCTCATTTGTCTTTTTTCAGCCTCAGATTTCATGTCCCTTTTGATGCAGAGTTTGCATCTTTCCCTTCCTGATCAACCTGCAATTATATGTAATAAAAGCTTTTCATTTATGGAAAATCTTAAGTTGTGCTGGTTAAAATGAAAAAAAAGTTTGATTTATGAATCTATTGTAAGGCACAATATAAGATTGGCAAAAGAAAATATTATTTCTTATGTATTTCTTAAATAGGATGGTCAATCCCACAGAGAATATGGTGGAAGCTGAGTGGAATCCTCTTGAAGCAGTGAAATGGAGCATGCCATTATTAACAGAGTTATCAGATTGGAGGACTAGACTCAAAGATATAGAGGAGGAATTAGGAGAGGATGTTGAAGTCACGTTTGTTGCTGATTTTCCTGGTAAGAGCTTCAGCATGTTGTTGGGGTTTTTTTATGCGAGACGATGGTTCAGATTTGTAGGTTGAAATTTGGCTAGAATGATATTATGTCTTGAGCAGGCTATGACTTGCAAAAGCAAATAAGCTGAATGATGGCACAGTTTTTTAAAAAATGGAGAGTCCCTCATATAGTAACTGAATAATATTGTTTTTTATTATTATTTAATTTTAGAAATGTATTTATTTGTTTATGTTAAAGCAACGGGAATTTCCTTTTAGAAAGCAAATTTCATTTTTGGTTGGACATTTTGGTGGTGCAGGCCTGATAATTTCCCGATTTAAATCTGTTTCCCGATTTTTTCCCCAAAAAATGGATTAAAAAAAAAAAAAAATTAAAAAAAAAAAAAAAAAGGGGTTGTGAAGATCAAAAAGATTAGTGCTAGTGGCATGTTCCTCATATATTGAAGATAGGTCTAGAACCCTTTGAAAAATGGTCCATTTAAGCATAAATTTCTCAAAATTTTCTCAAGCGCTGCCACCTTGAACCCCCGCCGGGGGCTGTGCCCCCTGGACCCCTGCTTGAACGCCTCGTGCAAGCGCTCGGATTGAAAACCTTTTTTTTTTCAAGTGCCACTCAGTGGTTGTTGTTGAAATGTTAAATTTGGCATAATTTTGCTTTATGGCTGCAATTTTGAAACAATTATAAAACCATTTTCAAAATTTCAGCTTTAACTGAATTGCATTGCACATATTTCATAACTTTTCCAATTGAGGAAAATGGCTTGTAAACCATACAAAATGTTAGATTCTATATATTTTGTTTATAGATTTGTTGTTATGGTTGTTGGAATAGCGCAGAATATTTATCTATTTATACTAAACTTGGCCTTTCTGTGCTAAGAATTCCGCAACAGGTAGGAAAAGAAAATTAATAAATTAGTTTGTCATTTTAATCACATCATATTTTTTTGTTTTGCAGGGCTATTTCTAGAAAACTTTTTGAGTGAGGATTTTGACAATGCTACTCTGACTGTACTGAGTGGACAAGTCAAGGTTGAATTGATAGGAGATAGGAAAAATGTCACCTTAAATGTAGGAGACAAAATACAGGTAAGTTCTCAAAAATCCCTGTCTAAAAAATCTTTTGGGAATCATAGCAAGTTTTAGCTGAATTGATACATTTGCATTCCCGGAGAGTTTTATTAGTGCCATTGGCATACTATTATGATAGAGATAAAACTATGGACAACTACAGATTTTCTTTGCCATATAGTTAATGATTATCTAGTTTGTGAAAGAGGACACATTTTCAATACTTAAGCAGCCATTAACTTTGTCTCCTTGCAAAAATTCCCATCAGTCAATGCTCAAAATTTGTGCCAATGTTGTCTGTGCTTTAAATCCGAACAACCTTTAGTTTGGCCAAATAGTTTTGATGATTTCTTACTAACTTTCTGTATTTATTTTAAAGGGTACAATTTAATTAATTGCTAGTTGTTATCATGTCGCATATGGATTCTAATAGCTACTGTGGGCCACTTGCACAGCTCCCCATTGCATTTTACTGGATGAAGCAAGTGAAGTTAGGATTAACCCTTTGAACCCGACGAGCCGGTATACATTTAGGTCACGTGTCAGAATCTTGATGTGTTTGTCAACGGGCATGGATAGTTACAATTTTTAATGATCTTATTTATATCATTCATAAGACATCAATAAAGCTTTAAACGCATGGTTCATGGGTGATTTTGATCTGATTTACTTGACCGACAGAGGGGGAAAACTATTCATATTTTCGTAAATTTGATCACAATTTTCAACAAATGTGACTTTGCCCATAGACTACAACGTAAATGTTGTATATATGTTGGTCGTCATAAAGAGTATTCTTTTGTGAATGCTGGTTATTGAACCAGTTCAGGCTACTGTAAAATGAACAAGTGAAGCAAGGGAAATCAAAATCACAGTACGTTTAGGGGTTATATTGTGTTTTTTAACTTTCGGTTGGCCCGGGTCAGCAGTACATATACACGTGGAATGACTAGGGGTCAAAGGGTTAAAACACATTTTTGGTGATTTAATTGATAGCTTGTAAAATTCCCTATCAATAAGTGTGTTCTATTATTTACTTTGTTATTAGTTTTGCGTGATGGTAAAAACAGTATTAATCTACATAATTCATGCTGTTTATTGCAGACAAAGCAAATAAGCTCAAATTTTCAATTGTTCCCTAGCTCTTTCGATTTTGTTATTATTTTTTCCAGCTACCTACAGAAGCTTTTCACAATGTGCATACTGTCTCTAGTAAGCCATCGACTTACATGTATTTATTTGTGAATGGCACAGAGGTTGAAATGACCAAGAACATTAGCAATGCATTAGAGGATGTTGGGTCAAGTTTGGATGAGCTCAAGAAAGGAGAGGTCAATTGTAAGTATATGTATAAGAAACTCTCACTCTTGGATGAGATACTGGAGATGCTTACCCCTTGAGAATGCAATAATGGTTGCAAAGTTGGTGCAGTTAATTAAACGATATACAGACAATTGATGGATGTTACCTCAGGGTTTCCAGCCCATCAGTGAAATCGGGGATAAATATTCCACTTTTTCCAATCAAGAAGTCAGAAAACTTGATCAAATACCTGAAAATCAGATGGACCCAAAAATGGAAAGTAGTCAGTCAGCCCCATTTTCCCCGGTGTGACAGGTTTCTATACTTTAAAACAATCTGTTTTTGCATAAAAATAATTATCATTGAATTTTGAGACTTCAAGGAAAAGTCAAGGATTTTTTTTTTCTTAAAATGCCGGGAATCCTGTACCTCTATATCAGGCTTTATCAAATACCGGCCCGCTCAGTCCTCAAAAGTGGCCGCGACCAGACAGACAACAACAAAATTTACAACAAAAAAATATTTGGATGGCTGGCCCTATATACCTTTTTCATTCAAAATTACATTCCGCAACTCTGATTTTGAACCTCAGGGACTATAAGGTGGATCTGGACTGAATTTGTGAAAATGCTTCAAATCTGCTCACTTTATATCTGGCTGTTCTGCATTTTTATCACACAAATTTGGCCCTTGTAAGAAATTAATTGAGAACCCCTGCTCTATATCATCCACCCATCACACCATTTACTGGCAAATGGCGATTTGGTAAGTTTGGAAACTTGTTGCATATTATCTACAGATATTCCCAGGTGTTATCATAGTATTATAGCTAAATACATTTGTCAATTTGTTCATAACAATGCGTCTCTAAATAATTTGAGATGAATGTTCTTGCTTATATACAGTTTAAATTTTTGTGGAATCTTTCATGTTTTTCAGCTGAATTGATTTCCAACATCACGGATGAAGAATTAGCGGCTAGAATAAGAGAAATCAACTCACGGAATAGTGAATGGGAACAGAAAAGCAGATTAAGTCTGGAGGTAGCCAGTCACTTCCTCAAACACAAAGTTGGAATTTTAACAGAAACGTAAGTTTTGTGCAAAGTCTATCTGTCAGGGTAAAACTAAGAAAATTCATACTTTTTGTCACAGCAATTGTTCATCATGTAAATGCAAAAAAGTAGATATTTTTAGAGCCACTGACATATGGCAGACAATTTTCACTTATTTACAAGGGGTTAAATAAATAAAACATGGCAGCCATACCAAACACATTTTTATTGCATTCACATGAAGGCCCATTTTAAGACATACCCATGGAATTTAAAAAGAGGAATCGGTACTCACTGCCATTTTGATTTCACCGCCATGTAAATCCTATTTCCTTACACATACATTAGAATTTTCATATGAAATCTTTCATCTTTCATCAATGAGAATGAAGACTTTCTACTGAGATCATGCATATTGAGGGACTTGACCTTAGAAAAG
>JXSR01S038813.1:43012-53609 GCA_000969725.1 Ophiothrix spiculata
CTAACCATCATCTTCTACATGAAAATCCACATCTAGAAATGTATACTTTTATATGGATTTACTTATCGGTTGCTGAGTTACAAAGCATAAAATATATCAGAAAATGAGGGGTTAACTGTGCCCTTTAGTATCTCGTAATAAAACTACGTTTCTGGCTCTATTTCTTCTGGTTATAGTTTAAAACTTTTTGATACCTCCTTGTAGTCATCACATAGTTCAAATTGTCAACAATATTTACTGACATAAGTAGCTAAAAAATAACAGCGAGAAAAAATTAATGCTATCGACAAAAACAAATTTGAGTCCCAATCTTCAGGTAAAGTAAAATACATTATCAGCGATGTTTTATCATTTCATTTTATTAAGTTATTTTGCATGTAAAAAAGAAAAACATTCATAAAAATGATGCGAGCTGCCGACATTTGAGTCCTGCATCCCAGACCTGTTCTTGATGCTATGCAGACCCACATTTCCTTGTGTCTGGGAGCGTTGACGTCATAAGAAGACGTCTGACAGAATGACCAGTCAAATCAATGTAGATTGGAGGGAAGGGGTGCTTGAACTTGGCTATGTCAAGGGTGCTTTCACAAGTATAGAATTCACAGAAACGAAAGAATTGGAAACGAACTAAATGAGTCGACTAAATTTCAACAAAATGGAGTAAGTCAAATTAAAGGTGTAGGTTCTTTTTCGATATGTATAATTTACTTTTAACTGATTGGCCTTGACCTCTGAAATGCATTGTGCAAGGTTTCAACCTTGGCTTGTGTCTTGTTTTTTCTTGAGAGGCAAAAGAAAGTATGCAACCCTGGGGATGAGGCTGTTATGTAAATGCAAAAGAAATGGGAAAATAGGTATACCAATTAATTTTACATTTTCTGCTATATCTCCGAAACTATAAAGAATTTGGAGGTAAAATTTTGGATTCGTAATCAGAAAAATGTGGTCTTTCATTTGGGATCAAAAAATATACTACTTCCGGTGGAGCCCTGGGGATGAGAATGTGATTGGAACCTACACCTTTAATGAATATGGTAGGACAGAAATATTTGGACAAGCAACATCCTTGTTTGAATTCTAAGTGTTTTACAACACTGATAAATTTTTAACATTGTTTCTTTTCTTTTTTTTTTGTTGAGATTTTATTTCTAGCAGAAAGTAGAGAGGACCTTCTTCTGGGCTAATCCTATTGCACACATATTGACCTATCGGTATAAGTTTAAAAAATGCAGAAATGTAAGTATTTTTGTATATTTTGGCAACTGTAAATAATAATTATTTTATTCTGAACATATGATCTACCAGTTTGTATTTTGCTTCCTGATTTAGCACTTTTCTACTGTTGATGAATTTGACTCTATTAGTAATATAAACGTTTATAAAAAAGTGTGCTTTATTTTATACTCCTATTTTAAAGACACACATGGTCTACTGTCTGGTGTTTTTTATTATTATGTAAAAAGAGTCCCACACTCATATTTATCAATGTATGATTGACACCCTAGTCACATAAGCCGCAACGCCAGTATGACATCGGTTTGACACCGGTGAATGATTGCGATGCCCGGTTGGACGCCGGTGGTTATGGGAACACATCGTATACAAGCCACAAGGTTTTAACTCGGGAATTCTTGCAGCATGCTTCCAGCATCTCTGCAGCTCAGGGACACCCAAATCTGGAAAAATGGGGGGGAAATATGAACTTTAAAAAGATAGCCAAAATTAAAAAAAAAAAAATTTTGGTTTGTCAAAACTAAAAAAAATCTTTCAAAATGCAAATTTATGGTCAATTGGGTCCGTAAAACATTTTTTTCTTTGCCTTAGAGGTAATTCTACATCCCGGAGTATAGCATATAAAGCTGATCCTGATTACGCAGATGTAGATAATGGCAAAAATCCATACTTCAAATTAATGCAATTCATGCATGTCTATTCCATATGGACAGGGAAAACCAAACCACATCAGTTGTCAGTATAGTTTGTCAGATTCAAAATGTTGTAAGTTTTTGGTTAATATCAATAATTCAAAAATTATTTCTACAATTGTTAGATTGACAAAATTAATATTTAACTTCAAAGCAAAGGCCAACTTGTTTTAAGTTATCTAATCATCAAATATTTTCCGCATTTGAATATTAGTATTTTATGATATCACTGGTAAACTTTTAAACTTATTTGCAGTATATATGATGCTGGTATCTAACAAGGAAAGCCAATTTTAGCCATGCAACTTCCTAAATTTGCTGCAATGTTTATAAAATGACAATGTACAATTGCACAATTTTAAAGTAGTTATGAATGAATTGTTTAAGTACCTGGAGTTTCAACATAAATTTGATAAATTTTTTTATAATAGGAGATATCACATGTGCCCCACAGAGTTTGAAGACAAGATAACCAGACACTATACCAGTGTTCCTTGGAATGGTTTTGAGCTTGCACTAAAGTCAGCGTCACTATTCTTCGGACAATGTTAATGAACATCCAGAGTGCAGGGCCAATTGTTTACAAACGCGATCGTATGTTGCAATCCGTGGTCACGTGATCGATTTTGTTCAAGGAATTTTGGCAGAGACTTTAATTCGAGCAATTTAAACAAAATTGGAAGAGGTGCTTGCACCTAAATCTCAAGATGGACTGCAAATTGGCTGATAAAGTGGGAAAAACACCTTTTTACACATGTTCGGAACCTATTGCACTCATTTTTCTGGCTCCTGCCCCAATGGCACGCCTTACAGCTTAGGGGCGTACCATTAGAGTTTCAGGGGGGGGCGGGAGTTTTTTTGAAAAAAAAATCCCCTTCCAGAGGCAGCAGGAAAAAAAATTCCCTCTGAACATGGAATAGGCAGAAAAAAAGTAATTTCCAGAAGAAAAAAATTCGCTAACGAATTGGGCGCAAAAAAAAAATCACCCTGAAACCCAACTTCCTGCTCCCCCTGGAAATCTAATGGTGCGCCCCTTAGCAGAAACACTGCTCTGCACCATTTTTATTCCATCATGCGGATCAAACAAGGTTTACAGATTTTTGCCAATGATGCGCTGCATCTTGTCGTAATGCCCGCATATTAACAGAGCTCGGTCCGATTTTTCAAAATTTAGTTTTCAATGTCATATGTAAGATTACCACTAAAGAAGTCCAAGTTTCAAATTTCATCTGAATCAAGTCAAACGGCTTTGATTTTATGTGCATTTTTGCATGTTAGAGCTGCCTATACGATACTGTATAAAAATTAATTATGGTTACCATAATTAGACACATTTTCATACATTTCTCCAAAATGGAACATAACTCAGTCGTGAAATTTCACATGGGTTATGAGAAAAATATGAGCAATATTTTGGTACCGAAATCTCAAAAAAGTTTGAAAAAAATTTGAAGCAATCAGACCATGCTCCTTTAAGAACATGCATAGATCTTGGCTTTAAGTTTCCATACCATTCACATAACTTAGTACGGTGTGCCCCTTCCCTTTAATTTGTCAATGATGAAAGCTTGTAAGATATTTTGACATACAACATTTGTGTAGCAGAGTCTCAGATAAGATCAAAACTTTATCTCAAAAATAACCTGTTTTCTGGGATACAGAACAAGCTGTTTCATTGTACAACTTATGTATGATGTCAGACTATATCCAGGGTATCAAGTCTTTTTTAATTGATTATGGTGAAAATATAGTTTTGACTCTTTTAATCTATTATGATCAAAGTTGGTTGAGATTAATGAATGACTGAATAAAAAGATCACATGTGATCCACTTAATAAATGTGTAGACTTTACTGTTTAAAAAAAAATTAAACAGTAAAGTTGAAAGAAATCAATAATTATTACTTCAAACCATGTAAAATGTAAAATTTGTTGAAGAAATGGCTTGATTATATTCTTTAAGCTGTGTTCAATTTTTACCAATTTCACGATGTGATTAAGTTCAATGGTACCAGGCTACAGGTCCATTTGTTGAGGGACAATATTGCACTTTAACAAAATCATATATTTTTCAGGTCAACAAGCTTTAAAAATATTCATTAAAGATTGATTACAAAGTAAATACCCCAGGTAAATTAGCGGTGCTCCGACCTAAGCTTCAGCCCGGACACAGGTAATGGTTTAAGTAGCAGTACCTAGCCCCTACCAGCAATCGGCGAAGTTATCAACACTGCAGTCAAATTACTACTTCCTCCCCATACACAAATGTCAGCAAACTTGGAAAACAATCTCAGTAAAGAACCTAGTTTAAGTGTCACCTATAGCACTTTCTATTTTAAAATATTTTCTATATTAAATGAACATCAAGTTGGTTTTGTACCCATGGTGAGTCGACCTTTGCTATTGATTCTTAGATTTGTTTCTCTGATACAAAATTGTTAGCAAACTTGGCATCCTGTAGAAAACCTACAAGGCTGCGATTACATAGAAGTATACGGTATTTGCTACACTTTTCGATGGCTATATGTTATAGACTCACCACCAGGTATACACTGTATGCAGCGCCCCAAGAAGGAGCATTTGCACAGGGGCCCAAAGGCTTAACGTGACTTCCAAACCACAGAGCAATTAGAATGAAGTTTTTTGCCCAAGGAAACAAGGAGACGTAAACCGCCGGGCCCGGGGCTCAAACCTTCAACCTCTGTATTACGAGACCCGTGCTCTTACCGCTCGGCCACCCTACAGGCATAGCAAGCAATATGTTTTTTTGCGAATAGTGCCCTCTTATGTAACCCGTTAGCAAATTTGCATGTTCGATTGAATCTATACGCGTGCCCAAGTTAAATTGTTCACCGTATACCTGAATAGTATTATAGTTCTATGTGATCGCAGCCTTAGTTTAGTTTAAAGGAGCATGGTCTGATTGCCTCAACTTTTTTTCAATCTTTTTGAGACTTTAGTACCAAAATGTTGCTCATATTCTTCTCATAATCAATGTACAATTTCATGGCTGGGTTATGTTCCGTTTTAGTGATATATATAAAAATGTGTCTAATTATTGTAACCATACTTAATTTTACACAATGGCGTATAAGCGACTCTGTTTTGACCGATTTAGCTGAAATTTGAAACTTAAACTTCAGTTGCCATCTTTTAAATGACATTGAAAATTAAATTTTGAAAAATCGGACCAAGCTCCTTTAACAGTCATCTCTAACACTATTGAAGACTTCGTTTGAGTGTCACCTATAACACTTTATATTTTTTAAGTTGTATATATCAAATTGGTTCTTTGTCTGCTGTGAATGGACCTTAGCTGTCGTAATGCCTATACAGATTTTTTGATATCAATGCCAATCCTTCAAACCAACCCTTGCAGAGATTCTAGTTATATGTTATACTCATAGCATTTTCTATTTTAAATATTTTACATCAAATGAAAATAAAGTGTGTTCTATAAATCCTGTGGGACGGCAGCCATCTTGGATTGTCGCTCATGGAGGGCGAGTTATTGTACCTCCGGCATTTTACGGCTCCGCATGCCACACTTCGAGGGTCTTTGCTACGGATTAGCGGGCAAATTTGCATACTTTGATCAGAGCAAGTCGTAATACACGCTACTTGAAACGCAGACTCGGTGTGTGCGTGAGACAAAATGCGCACGCTGTATATGCGTCAGGTGCAGATTTGCGCGATCTGCCTGGATATCTGGCCAAACTCAAAATATATCCAGAGATACAATAACTCTGCTCCATGATCGACACAAGATGGTAGAGAATACCAGTTTCCCTATAAAAATTCCTTGGTTCTATACCATTGGTGATCTGAACTTCAACGTTGATCCGATGCCCCAGACTTGTCAAACTTGGAATCCTACTCTGTTTACCTGCCATATCAAACACCATTGAAGATTTAGCTTAAGTGTCACCTAAAGCACTTTCTATTTTAAAAGTTTCATACATCAAATGCTATGAAATGAAATTGGTTCTATGCCCACTTTGAACAGTTCTTTGCAATGATGATGCCCCAGACTTACTTCATGATACAAAATGCAAACTGAAAGAAATGCTGACTCTTATAATACTATAGCAGCTTATATTTAGATATATTATGAGATGGAAAATGAGTTGTGAAACAGACTTGAAAATTACATCAAACTTGGAGTATCTAATACACAAACCCCACTCTTTTAACCACCATCAAGCTGGTTGCTGAGCAGCCCTTCGATATTTCCAACTTCTTGATATACCATTAAATATGAAAACTATCTCAGCAGAAAACCTAGTTCTGTATCACTGGTAGTACTTTCTTAAAAAGTTTTTTTTATATATCAAATGAACATCAAATTGGTTGTATGATCAGATTGGAAAGAACACATGTGAGTTGATGTCTAGTTCAAGGACACTACAATGACCAAAAAGTGTGTAAATATGCATCATTTGTCATCCATTGATACACAGTCTTTACATGCGCAATACACAAGGAATAGAGGGAGCAAAAGACTGCTTGTCAAATTGTTGATGGACGACATGAGATGCATAACGACAGACTCTAAATAAACCATTATATGCCAATGGTGGACCATATACACTCCCGGTCAAAAGTGTTTGCGCACCAAACCTTTAACCAGCCATATCTCGAGAACCGTTCATCATTTGCACCATATTTTTTTGGATTTATATTTTACATACATAAATCTAAAAAACTCAACAAGAATTGCATTTATTGCATTTGAAAATATGGTGTGCTAAACATATTGTGTACTTTCTTCTGAACATAATAAACAGAGTTTAAAAACATAACTGCACATTTGTTAGAAAACTTTTTACCTGAAAATGTTCTTTACGGCTACACGGTGATAATGAGCATTGAATAATAAACAACATAGGGACATACCAAAAAGTGGCTGTGGTCTATTTGTTTATGGTCCAGGAAATCGGCCATTTTTATGGTTATTGGAGATCGAATATCATGGGAAACATAAATTTCTTATATTGGATACATAAAGCTCCTATAAAAAACATGATTTTTTTTCACAGTCTTGGTCGTTTGATATAATAATTACGTTTTTGTCCGTATTGAAGGGTGCGCAAACACTTTTGACCGGGAGTGTATATACTAGACAAAGTCATGCACAATCAAAAGGCATTATATAATAAACTCACGTCGATAACTACTCCGCAAGACTGTATTAGGCATATAATCCACGGGAATCATGCCTATAGCATGGCTAGATAAACGTAGCGCAGCCTGGATCGCATACGGCATTGCTTCCATTTTGAAACGCTTCCGTATTTTCACCATCGGAACGGATCAATAGGTTTCCATAGAAACAGTGACAAATCTCAGCATACAATTATGTTAGGAATACACACATTTCATCTGGAATTGTTTTTCCTATGAAAATCATGTTTAGTGCTCCAATGCAAAGAGGGATATCCATTCAAAAATTACAATATAAATCAATGTCACTGATGGTTACAAAGTTACTGGTTCTATGCTTGAAATAAAATACAAAACAGTTCTCGACTAAGATGATAATGACAAAATGTTCTTGTAAATAACTTATCTGTAATATAGTGGAATGTAGTTTCAAATATTTGGTCTGGTGCAAATTCTATAAAAAAAAACTGAATTGGTCCTTCAATAATAGTCCTGTATAAAGAATGATTGGTCCTGTAGTAATCTTATATCATGTTGGTATGCATATTGTCCTGTTGAAATACTAATAACTTGCTCACAAAATGATTCTTTGAAAGCAAACTCAAAAGATATGTTTTACTATCTAATCATCACAGCGTAGGTCATGAGTTCAAATCATAACTTTCCAATAATTCCCTTTAAAATCCTTAGTACACACTGGTAACACCTGACCACATGTATGTTAGAATTTAGCTACCAACAGCACTGAACCCAGCTAATCACAGCCCATGTTCCAATGATGCCTCTTATCCAATCAGAGTTGTATGTATATATAATCCCCACAGCTCAGGATGTCAAATCCCTGCAGGATACCACGAAGATAACGTCTACTTTTTCACCTGCAATCTTTCATCTGATGAGAGGCTTTCTTCGCAGCCCATGTACGTTATGGTCAATGATCAAAACACTTCTGGTCAGGCAAAAACTGAAGTCACTGTAACGCTATATTATTTCCATACCATATCAGAGCTCACCAGTTTCAATTGGAAATTAACTTTGAAATTGGTAAAACCTACAGTCAACAATCTCTACGACATCAAAATGTGCATTTCCGTAAAACAGATTTGCAAAATTTGCAGTATGACGTTGATAATATCATTTACTGGTCAAGTTCCATCCCATGGGTCCGTTGGTCAAGTCAATATGGTGGTGGTGTTAAGCTTACTGGAAGTCAACTGGAAATAACTTATCATAACATATACTGAGACTGCAGACACAAAGTACTGATAATAACCCATTAAAGTGTCGAGAATTTTGACAAAATCCTGCACTTGAATATTCGATAAAATATATTTCAAAATTGCATTCTCATAAAACACATAGTGGGCTGTCAGATATATCAAAATCGTACAGTCATAGCAGTATACCCCAAACAGATAACCAACTGTCACATTTAATCAATGTAACACAGCCATTATAACTTCACTCTATGATTTCCCATCCACCATATATCAAAACCGCAAATTCAAAAGGTGAATAAAATCCTACGCTATATTCCATGTTCAGTCCATGTGGATAATTCATGGAAAAGTCACAACTACCAAATAAGTTGAACCACCAATGTGGAAGGTGAAATTTTATAATTTGTAAAATCTCGATCTATCTGCTTGTTGCGTATGTGTTTCCGGTAGTGCAATAAAACCCACGTGTGTCTACTGCCACCTGTGAATCCTTCAAGAATCAACCGCTCCAACAAACTGTAAAGTTACAAACACTTCATAAAGTGGGTTAGAGATGATCCTATACTAGATCCTCTGTTCCAGTTAGCCTTCCTGCACTTCCAGTCAAAACTGTCAAAACCACTTCACATTGGATGTGAAAATCTCTGCGTCTTGGCATAAAAATAAACCCAAGCTGTAGGTTCACTATTTGGCACAAACAATTAAACCCATGCCGTTTTACCGCTTGGCACAAACAATTAAACCCATGCTGGTTCACCGCTTGGCACAAAATCAAAAGACAAAGTACAAAAAAGAGCTTTCTAAGTTTAGCTCATCGTCCGAATCTCCATCACGGCATGCAAATGACCTGCAGGGACTTTCATCAGTCTGACTAGCCGAAGAAGATTCATATAAGGACATAAATATCTCTGATACTGATAGTAACCCATCAAGCAAGCAAGACTAGAGTGCTACATTATTTATTTATGCGTGTCTCAATTTTCTGAGTGGCTAAGGAAGTCGACATAAAATGAAATCTAATAGGCTCAAAGTAAGATCTAAATGTAGAAACAGGTTGCTACTCTGGGGGCGGGGGACTTGTTTTCAAGGGTTTTAGGGATCATATAACAGACAGTGACCTCATTTTCCATGATTCTGGAAGCCACTTACGAGGAAATGTTGTCTCTCACATTGTGATTAATTTTGACACATTGCCTTGACTAACTTGATCTATCAAATTATTTAATTTCATTTAGCTATAATCGTTGTGTGAACTTAGAACTAGTATCGTTCCCCTGATCTCCCCTCCCACGGACCCAGCAATGAGCCCGGGCAGCGGCAGCGCACTGCCTGGGCGATATTGAGAACCCAAAACAAGGGCTATGTGAACTACACTCTTATATTGCTCTTTTACTAACTTTATTAAAATTCTACTAAATAATATTGTTCAATTCTTTATTTAAATTCTTCTCTTTCAATCATAATCAGATAGGCACTATTTGTTTCTACATTATATACCATTTCAAAAAACATTTGACATGATGCCAAGTTTTACCCATAAAATTAAAAGGTGAGCACCCCCGTGAATAGGCTATCAAACAGGTGACTGCAACAGGACGGTGGAGAAGAAGTTGATTTATTCTACTGACGTCAATGCCTGCTGCCAGCCCGGTACTATAAGACAGCCTGTACAACTGTCAGGAATATCAGAACACAAAATCAGGTAAAAACTTCCCACTTGCTATCTCATTCAAAAGGCTGTTCCAATCAATGTCTATACCCCTATCAAGTTTTTTCGTTCACCTAGGCTGTTTTTATCAATGCTTCTTAACTGTCAATGCCCGAATACAGGGGAAACCACCCCGGGGAAACCACTAGGTCAAACATGGTACCCAAATGTACCTGTCAGACTCTGACAATCTCTACCTATGTTGGGCTCAATTTCCTAAAGAATAAAACACCCAATTCAACTTGAATTTGGTGCTTTTCTACAAAATACACCCAATTTAGGCAAATTGGGTTCTTCTACCATCTGTGCCGAAGCAAAGGGGTGTTTTTCATCACAAATGAACCTATCCATTTTGCCTTAATTGGGTGTATTTTGGGAAAATTTGCTCAAAAAGCATCCAATTTGTGTAAAATTGTGTGCTTTTTGGTCAAAAGTGGTATATTGATAGGTGGGTGTTTAAGTCAAAAATAGGTATTGAGATGGTTACATTTTCAAAGCACATGTTTTGAAGTACCAATGGCGTGTCCAGGGGGTGGCTATCAGCCTAATTTTGACAAGTTTTGACACTAAGCCCCTCACCCT
>JXSR01S038813.1:71283-82711 GCA_000969725.1 Ophiothrix spiculata
TGATGGTTCTTATGACCTGAACCCCTTTTCAACACTAACTTATTCAATTAACTAATTAACAAGAAGGTCATGACCTTAATGAGACATTGCGCATTATTATAGAGGAAGTCCTAGCTTATCCCAACCAAAATACGATAATAATAAAAACAAAGTCCATGCATGTGCTCCCGTTCATCGTTAAGCTTTATAGGATTTAATTGCTGTGTTGTGTTAAACCAACAAAAGCGTTTTGTTCCGGGTGTACACACTGTTAAAACTTGTAACATTGTAGCATAATTGAAGGGCTATCTATTTCCTGTACATTATTGCAATCAATTAAAATGATATGCCTATTATCAGTGTATTATATTATCTTCAACTGACATCTCTACTAAATATTTCCAATAGCATCTGATCCTTTCAAGGAAAATAAGGTTAGCTATCATTAAAGTCGAACAAGTTGGCAAAGTACTTGCTCCTACGCCTTTCACACCTGTGGCTCATGTTCGATTCTTGTTTAACCGAAGGTTATTATTATTATTATTACACAAGCATTTATAGAGTGCCCCACAAAGAACGGAGCGCTTTACAAAGATATAAATACAGAAAAGCAACATAAGACATCAGAGCCAGTAAATTATGGGAACAACTTTGTCTTCAGCTGCCGCTTGAACATAGGCAAGGACTGATCTTCACGCAGACACATAGGAAGGTTGTTCCAAAGGCAAGCTGCTACAATAGCAAAACTCACATCACCAGCACGTTTTAATGATCTGGAAACAATGAGCCAGGTTTGGTCTGAAGAAGAGCGCAGTCTATGCCTCTATTCAGCCAGATCAGTATTTTGAAGGTACATATAGGTAGCTGGGAGCCATATCATTTAAAGCTTTGTAGACATATATGATGATTTTATATGTGATTCTCTGTCTCACAGGCAGCCAATGAAGTTCATTTAGCAAGTCTGTAGAGGACTGGTCCCGTCCGCAAGCCATGACTAAACGCGCAGCCTTTTTCTGCAGGCGCTGAAGATGAGTATATGTGAAAACTACACACATTCTCAATTTATCTCCGAACATTTCAGCTTTTAAAAATTCTTTCCAATATTATTTCAAACTCATCTAGGTGTCCTTTGAATTTAATTATATGTACTGTAATTGGAATTAGCCTTTAGGCTTTTCATTGTATGTTATAAATAAATAAATAAACAAATTCAAGTATAAAACCAAATATTTAATGAAACAATACACAAGCTAAAGCTTTTGTACATGTGTTTCAAACACAAAAATTTAACGGTATGATATACCCTCCGCAACTAAATTACCCAATAAAAGGCACGGATGTAGAATACGCGGAGTTGGATTGTAAATGCACAATGTACTCTCCGTGCTGCGTTCTGGACTGAGTTAAGTGTGTTCAGTGCATTACATTGTTTTTTTCAGGTGAGGAGTTGCCTTATGTTGTCTTGATTGGATTACTTTTCATATATGATAATAATAATAATAGTGGAACATATTTATATAACACGCTAATCACAAGGCGCTACAGTGTGTCAGCTGCAGTGCTTCACAGGAAAGTATCCTATATAGATCACCATTGAAGGTTAAAAATTTAGGGGGGCGGCTAATTTTGTTAATGAAAATTTTTTTTTGAACAAAACTGGTCGGAGGAAAATTATGATTGTTTGTAATGCGGCCATAGCGCGCGGAAAAAAATCTGTCAAATCGGCTAATTTCAGCTACAAACTGTTTTAAAAATTTGAAATATGTGCAAAAATGGGAATTTTTTACCGTAAATTGACATGATGTCTGAAAATTTGTGCGAAGCGCACAGATTTTTTGATTTTTCACATTTAAAATATTAAAACTTAGGAAAATTTCAATTTCCTTTCCTTTTCTTTCTTTTTTGGGCAGACCTATCATGGACAGGAAACCTTAAAACAATAATAATATACGTATCTAGAGGTTACAAAGATGTATATAAAAGAGTTACTGGTTTGGAGAAGGGGAAGGGGCTACATTTGAGGTATGCACTGCTTTCAACACAGGGCGGGAGGGCTACAAATTGAATTATTAAAATTGAAATAAAAAATATATGAGATTGAAAAAATAAAACAGAAAAATACAATTGGTATTTTAAACTAATTCAATATTTGTTTCTTTTGAATCATATTTTCCCCTTTTTTTCATTTTTTTAACCACGTGAAGTTTTGCCCTCACCTAGGCCTCTCCAAACCAAGACGTCCTTCCTCCTTATACTCCTACACATGTAGTCCACCATGTTTGAAAATTAATACACACCATATGATTCAAACAAACTGCCTCATAGATAGCAAATACAGAATATTTTATTTCTTCAAAGTCAACAAATAAAGCAAAATCAATTAAAAATCAAAACGAATCATCTTGAATATTGAAGACAAAGCATATGCTATTCTAACAAGATTCCAGCACGTGATTTTAATTACAACATGCATATTGCTAATATTTATAAAATAATCAAATGGATATATTTCCTACCCATAGTCCTGTAGTAAACCCATGGTCTGGTATAATCGTAATCCACATAAAAACTACTCGTCATAATTAAATCTCCAATACGTTTCAAATCCAATATACAACACAAACGTACAAACGTGTTAGCGTAAATTCACTTTCGCATACAGGAAGCCGGTACCCATGCCTGATCACTGCTTTGTCATGGTAAATATAGCAACAGGGTACAGCGCTGGACGGGTGTAGCAGTATTTCTATAGTGTAAGTTGTCAGGCAGTTTTAGATACTTTGAATTTGACATTCTGAGCCAAACTTTTCTGTTTTGATGAGTAGCCAACAATATCATCTGTCTGTCAGCAGCATTTCTATAGTGTCATCAAGTTTTAAAAGCAATTTGTAAAACTTATGGACACTTGTTTTATTTTTCACAATTAAAAATGGGTACAGGTAAAACAAATGCTGTTGGACAAATGAATTGACTAGGGACAACATGTTTAGTCTGAAGCTATTAAAGCTACGACTCTCACACCTTATAGAATAAGGCGTGAGAGTTAGTATAGCAAGTTTGGACCAAGTATACGGCTTTAGGTCCCATCTGAAATTTGGGGGTTTAAGTTTAGGGTTAGGGTTAAGGGTAGGTTATGTTTAGGGTCAGGGTTAACGTTGGGTCATAGTTAGTGACTTAGGGTTGGGTCACGGCTAGTAAGTTAGGGTCGGGGCATGGGTCAAGTTTTTGATGGGACCTAAAGTATACTTCTTCCGAAAGTTTGAATCTGAGTGAAGCTCATGGAGATTAGAACATAAAAATGCTATATACAGGAAAGTTTCTCTCAAATGGTTATTTTACACAAAAAATTCATTCACAGGGGTACCATTTTTCCAAAGAAATCTGTACATAAAGGTCCCAATTTTTGAAAATTAAACCAGTAAAATCATCCATTTTGGTGGCAAAAAAATCCTTAAAAAATTGTCAAAAATTGTCATATCAAACCTATGGGCTTAAAATATCCTGACAAATGGGAAGGAGAGTGGCAAATGTTTTATACTTGGCACTATGTTTTGTCTTGTTCGTCGCTTACTGGGAAGACAATGCGTAAATAAAGAGTGTGCGGTGTTGTGTTTTGTATATAAGGCGCAAATCTTACTCTTACGTGTTCGATCATTTCGTAAAATCATCGCGCCACTGACCAACAACCGATTCAGTAACACAGCCATTAATTGGTGAAAATTATATCCACAATCATCTTTAACTCTTTCATTCCGGAATAAAATTTTCACCATCTGTCCTATTTTGCCTGAAAGCCGCTCTCAGCGCCTCACATAGACCTAACTGTATGATAGCATACGATAATTGTAATGAGCCAGGCTTGTTCTATTTGCTAATGAAGATTATGGCATTAGATAGCTCTTTGTTTCAACTGCTTGCTGACGATTTTTCAACCAATTTGGGCTTGTAGTTTTTGTTTTAGAGCTGTTTAAAAAAATTGTCACATGTCAAAATAGAAATTCCGGCAAATCGTGCACGCTTTCGCGAGCGGCTTGCCGGAGTGAAAGAGTTAAAGCAATACTATAAGATTTTGATCAAAAATGATTTATAGTAAAAACATCATAACATGAAGGAATGTGACTATCTAAAAGCGTTTTAAAGTGTATTTTGTCAAAAAAGTGTTTTGCCACTGAAAAATTAACAAAAAGGACATGCATGCTTTCCTAGTCTAATGCATCCCGAATTTAATTCAACAAATGGCCATAACAGAAAAAGTAAGCATCTTTGAGCCAAATAGTTTGGAGGGTATTTATATTTAACAAAAATAAACCCAATAAGCCCAAAAAATCAAAAGTCATGGGTGACAGGGGGTGCTTCATTTTTTAACACCTTATAGTATTGCTTTAAGCTGAATTTTATACTTGAAACGAATGCACAACACAAATACATAGAGTGCTTGCAAAATAGAAAAGGCTTGACTGCGCCAATTAATAACGTGCTAATTGTTTCAATAGTTGAATAAGTGTGAATAACCGATTAGCAAGTCTCTGTGAGGGAGTTGGGCTGGTGATCAACTGCGCCTAATTGACAACATTCTATTCATAGACCACTCTAGGGTCTAGCGTCTATTTTGGTTTGACAATTTGGCAGCATACGGTAATTATAAGAATAAGAAACTTTCAACACTACTGTATAAGACATGGTTTCAAATTGATAAACCATGTTGTTGGTCTAAGATATCATTTCTAAGGTAAAAGTGACAGTAGATTATGATTTTTTAATCCAAAATCCGGTACATCATACACCGATTTGCTGCAAAATTTGGATTTTAGGCCTTTTTTGCCTAATAAACACTCTTTTTGGGTGATGAAAAATTTAACCTGCCAACTTTGTACAATTACAAAGTCTACATTATACATAGGTATGACCCTTAATAATATTAATATATCAGCTAAGGATAGTAACTAATGGATTCAATCATGACATACAATATTTAGCAGTTTGGGACAAAAGATTTCTTTGTACAATCATATCTCTGGATAACAAGCGTCTGCAGTTATGATTTACCTACCAGTTTATACAGAATTTAATAAACGTTAAAATGATACCAAACTTGGTCCATTTGAAGTACAAGAAATATTAAAAAAGTACAAAAATGTTTCCCCGACCCCTTACATTCTCCGTTGCATGAAAAAATAATCGTCATTTAATAAAATTGGGAGTACAAGAAAACAAAACTTGTAACTTGTAACAAGACTTGTAAAATCAAAATGGTTGGACCGATTTAACTGAAATTTGAAATTTAGACCTCTTGAGTAGTGATCTTTCATATGGAACCAATATCCATATTTTTAAAAATCGGACCACGCTCCTTTAAGTTAAAAAAAGAATCGATTGTCTGCTCATTTGTGCAAAAGGATTTCTCCAAGGGTAAAGGAAGTAGCTTAAAATATGTGGATTTAGGGTTTCCAACAGGAAGTCAATCTTTATCGAAATTTTAGCCCAAACACAGTTTTGCCTAAAATGCAAACCTAAAAGTTGGAAACAAATTCATTAGTGACAGCAAAGAAGAAAGCAGAGTGCCTAAGTCACCAGTTTTCCCACTGTGTTTACAAGTGAAGACACTCCCTTCTGTTTCTGAAATAGATACCAGAGACTTTCCAGATATGGGACATCTTATATTTTCACCAGCTTGAGTATTGAGTGGTCAAGTTAGCTCAAACTGTAAGGCACTTGCTTGCAGTGCAGAAGGTTCTGAGTTCAAACCCAGCTGGTACCAAAAGTTAAGTGTGCTTGAAATTCCCTTGGACAATTAACAAACTAACTGCAAATTGTCTAGTAGAAATCCGTACGAAACTCAGGGAGCTGATCTGGGCGGCGATGGTGCATATGTAGGCTGATCAAGTTTCAGCGCCCCAGAGGTCGCCGCAGAACCTGAAATAATGCTTGGTGTGGAATGGAGCTTACAAGGGCCACAGTGGTCAGCAAACACCTCTAAAGTGTGCAGAGGCAGTGTGGAATTACAAATATGTGAGGCATAGCGCACTATAAATTCCCAGTATATTTATGAATGTTGTCAATCATCCAGGTGATAACATAAGAAACAGAGTTAAAACTGTTCTACTGGATATAGACTTACTTGGAAACGGCAACATTTCATGCCAAATCCTGATGCAGTCAAGGGTCACAGACCATTCGCCCGAACATCACCATTCGGCTTGAAGTTGCGCCAAGGATCGGGCGTGAAATGTTGCCGTTTCCACGTAAGTCTATATCCGGTAAAATGTTTTAACTCAGTTACTTCATATAAATCCCCAGTATTTATTTATGGGAATTAATTTAGGTCTTTCACAAACAAAGCATCTGGACTGATCTGGTGATCAGATCTGCCGATGAGTCATCAAAATTGAGAGCTTGCTCCTATTTTGACATGACAGACTCATTCCAAACTTCAGATGATACTGGGAAAGTGCCGACTCAATGAAAGAATTAAGCAAACTTTTCTGGCATTTTCATAAAAAAAGAGACAAATTCTGGTCAGAAAATTACTATACCTCCCTGTTTCCCTGACCAGCATTATATGTAAAGAACTGGAGCACATAATCCACTCACATGTTATGAAACATCTGGTAGAGTTCAACATTGTCTCTAACAACCAACACGGATTAAGGGCAAAATGATCTACTGAAAACCAGCTAATCCAGACAGTTCACAAGCTGGCTGAAGCAATAGGAAAGGGTGAAACTGCACACATGACCATCTTAGATTGACAAGTTTCAACATCAAAGATTGCTCAAAAATGTCCACCACCATGGCATCAGGAATAGCAAGATCCAGCAACAGTGCTTTCAGGTGTTTCACAGGGGACGGTTCTAGGGCTAATTCTCTGAAGTTCGTTCTCTATGAATATATAACAGCATCGAATTCTCTTCCTATGGTATGAACAATCTTTCTGGTAAAAAGCAAAGCAAGACTAGATGGTAAAAGATTACTTAGTTCAGGAGGTGAAACATGCACAAATTTTATTCTTTCCCTTGCGAGGCTAAGACTTGATAAAAAAAAAGCCTTGACTAAGATTTGAACCCGGACCTCCCGTTTATTAAGCGGATGCTCTACCAACTGAGCCATCAAGGCTAGATGATAATCAATAGGCCTTCAGTCCAAATCCATGTCTCTCTTCACTTCTCTAGTGAGGAGCATTATTAGGTAGAGAAACGTATTATTTCTAGCAAAATCATTATCATTTATCATAATGATATTTGTTTCTCTAGTTCAATTTAGTATTTATCATGTCTGATGTTGTTTAATTGTTTATTTATTTGTTTATTTATTTATTTGTTTGTTTGTTTGTTTGTCAGGCTAATCCCAAAAATGCATATGCATTAAATTGAAGGGAACCCTTCATACTGTGAGACAGATTATTGGAAAGATTTCGATTTTAGATACAGGAGGAAACCAAAGTGCTTGGAGAATACTAGCGAAGACGAGTATGGAATGACAACCAAATTCACGTACAACATTGGTCCAACTGGGAATTGAACCCAGGCCACATCGGGAAGAAATGCTGCTCTAAAACCATCTACCAGTTGATTCTCAAATCCATGTGAAGACAACTGGGTATTCTGACCGGAACTACCAACGTACCAAAAAATGTACAGGTCTCGAGACTTGCAATATAGGGTATCAATATCAACCTTCTGCTGTCGCACATAGGACTTCAACTTTTGGCTTTCCAGTCTCTGGTAGGGTATCAAATGGTTGAAGTGATGATATGTTATCAAAATTGCCAATAAAATGCTTCAAACACTTAGAAACACTTCTTAAAATTGTTCAAATGGTGTACAGCTAAATTTCTACATTTTTGTAATAATTATTTTGTCACATTTGTGTATGGTCTTCATAAAACAGGTACAGTCCGGATCCGGGTCCGGATAGGGTATATATTCAAAGAGATAAGGTTGATGCATGGTCTCAGATAGGGTATCAGGCACCACACTACGAAATAGCTTCCCATTGATTTACTGTATACAAAATGGCTTTCTAAAAACACCCAAAAAACTCAATAATAAAGCAACTGGTTGCTTCAACACTGCCTTTTCTAAATTGATTATGATCTCTTCTAACACAAAATGATGATAAAAGTACACCATCAAGGCAAAATTTTCAAGATACTTGATGCTGAAGTAATAACGCCCCCTATCACTGACAGCCAAATTTTGTATTGCCAGAATCAGGTGCAAATTAAGGAAAACCCTTTAAATTTTACCAAAGTAATCTGGAGACCAAAAATGGCATCAGAACATCTAAACCTAACTCTATAATTAGAACAAAATATTGACCAAACATATTGCCCTTTCATACATTTTGAGGTCCTTATTAAGGAGAGGGCAGTCAATTTTGCCGATTTTAGAAATGCCGGATTGTGAGCACTAGTTATTTAGTGTAGTGCACCCTGCATCTCACAGATTTTTGTTGATTTTTGGAGTCACATAGGGTCGCCTTCGGAACCTGCAGCACACACACGAGTGGTTATCCGGGCACAAATATCAGTGCTGCTCATGCTCTGCCCTGACAGCTGGGCTTGCAGCTAGGGTGCTTGTGTATCGGTGGATCAGAGAACAATGCTAGTTCAAACTTCTACCTCCCGACAAAAGGCAATGCTTCGGAGTTTTGCATTTTTGTCACAGTTACCCAGATAAGTTGTTAAGTGACCTAAAATGGAAATTTTTTGATTTTCAAAACCAATCAGACAAATTTTGTAAAATAAAAATCCCTACACTTCAGAATTTTTGTTAAAAGTAGAAGCTTTTTTCTCAAATTTCGTGGAAACTTTTTTCTCAAAGTTTGTGGAAGTTTTTTTCTCAAAGTTTGTAGAAAGCTTTTTTCTCAAAGTATTAAGCCTAAACATTGTTAAATGGTTGAAGTTATGGATCCTCCAGCCCCCATTAAAACCAATTTTCCCAAACCCACTCCTGGAAAACTGTCAACCATATGTAAAATGTGATAGGAGCAGTCAGTAATACACAAGACTATCAGTTCTAAATGTTATAAAATTAACAAGATGCAAAATTGCCTACTTCTAAGACATGACCTTTTGGGATGGGAGGACTCGTAAGGTCAGCGATTGTAAATAAATGATAGAATAATACCCATAAGCTCTATCGCTTCCGCTCAACTTAAAAGCTTGCCTTGCTCTACTGCAATAGCCTTGAGCACAAGACTCGCCACATGTGCCCTGGTGTTTAGGAAACAGGAAGGGGACAAATATGTTGCACCTCTTGAATCAAATCGGAATGGAATATAGTGCGGGTGAACATCGCCCTCTGTGGTTAGTAAGGGACTATTTTATTTTTATTTATATCATATGTTGAAAAACTTTGAAAGACACTTTGAAAAAGCACTATAGCATAGGCTTAACAACTTAACATACAAGTGAAAATATTGAGCTACAAAAATTGGCATTTCCGCTTTTAGGTATGTCTAATTTGACTAAAATTTTGACCTGCAAATAATAAAATTTTTGGCATACCCTGATCCTTATGCCTACAATGCAGTTTGTGAATCTTGTTAAAAGAAATAATAAGAATATTTGATATTTGATGATTTTCTGCTTACTTTGGTACCCAATAAAATCAGTAAGAGGGTACTGATAATGGACAGGAGACAGCATCAACATGTTGGCATCTTGAAATGCATCCATAAGCTTATACCACAGTCTGATTTGCACCCTAAGCAAGAAATTTCTGGTGTACCCTAAAAATATATTATTACTTTATCTGTTACCCTTGAAAAAGTAAACATAAAAATGTATGAATATCAACCAATGTGAGAAATACATGTATATATATACCTATTCTGACAATTTTGGTGAATTTGTTATCCTAATCATGATATCTTCATTTAGAACCTACACATAAATATTGCACTACGTCACTTGCAATATGCATTCATATTGTGTTCATTTCAACGTAAACTGGAACAAAGTACCGTAAGTGTCTGACAATTTCTTGGATTTCTTGATGTAGCAAGTATTTGTGAGTAATTTAGGTCAAGATTTCATTAATTAAATTTTAATTAGAATGGGAAGTTATCAACTTACTGCATGAGGCTTCTTTGATTTCACATGTGTTATGGAATCTTAACCAGTAAAGTTATTGTCAAGGAGGCACTCTTTTTTTGAGGACATTGTTTTAAAAACTAAGGAGTCTTATTTTTGGATCAATTACTGATGTTTAAAATAACAAAGGTCTTTTTAAAGCAATAACCAAATTTGATGAATTTTAAAAAGTTATCTTAATAATCCCAATTTTTGATTTTCCAAATTTTGACAATATACCGTATCCACTCGTCCAATTCAACTTCTCATTTTCTGAATTTAGATCATGTTACAGTTGAGCGCTTTCATACTAACGTGCCAAAAATTGTTAAAATGATTTAAATGAAGTGTCGGTCATAGAGTATGACTATTTGTTAAACTTTTGGAAATGGGGGATTTTGTTAATTTAAGGAGATTGTCTGATGGAAAATAGTTTAATTAGACGAGTGAATAGGGTATTGGACAAAAAGGGTAGAAATCATGGTATCAATTCCCTTTAAACAAGGAAAAAATGAAAAGATAGTGCAAAGTTATTATTGCATTAATAGTAGCAATCATTCTCTTATAACGTACTACTATTTTGACATTATGGTATCACTGTCTCTGTAGAATATTTTTTTTGATCAACACAGACACTGCTACATTATGTCAGGAAAGTGTCTATTACACTTTCCTAATTATGTGTAGACCAAAACCTCATACCCGACAACCTTACATGCGTATACTGTGCGATTAATAGACCAGTTGACTTTTGTTACTGTTTTGCCTGGCAGTATGCATAAGCAGCTTGCTGTATTCAAGGACCGTGCTTTCAAAACTCCCGCTTTACCATGTCTTTCTATGCAATCATTCAATCAGGGCGGGAATTTTCAAAAACATACAATTTAGTTCCTGAATGAGGCACTTGCATACTGGAAGGCAAAACAGTAACAGTTGATGTCATGGTAGAACTAGTGCTGTTCCCCTGATCTCCCCTCCCACAGACTCGGCAGCGAGCCCAGGCAGCACGTGCAGTGAGGCGAGGGGCCTCCTCTCACTCCTTGCCTGACGATGTTGGACATGGTATGTTGAACATGCAGCACACACAGGACACTAAACCAGTGCTAACATCATGGGTCAACTGGTCAAAAAGGATGTGCAATATTTATCACGTATGCCATATATGGATGCAGGTCATGAATATAAGAAAAATCTACAGATAGTGTGTTAATCATGATTAACATTCTAAGACAGGATCATGTTAATATCATACATCTAAAGTTGCTTATGGATGATAAAAGCCTACCTTGACGATACTGCTTAGAAATGAGCTATATTAAATCCAGGAATGTGATAAAGGCCTACCTTGACGATACTGCTTAGAAATGAGCTATA
>JXSR01S038813.1:83093-100269 GCA_000969725.1 Ophiothrix spiculata
CTTGACAATACTGCTTAGAAATGAGCTATATTAAATCCAGGAATGTGATAAAGGCCTACCTTGACAATACTGCTTAGAAATGAGCTATATGAAATCCAGGAATGTGATAAAGGCCTACCTGAATACTGTTTAGATATTAACTATATGTAATCCAGGAAAGTATAAACAAATACATGTGATGATGTGATAATCATTTCACCAAATTGCCTACCACTTTCCTTATGCTGCTTTCATACTAATGTCGCTTTGCAGCCTTGTCGCTTTGTAGCTCCGGTCGTCTGCTTCGTTTCACACTTTTGTAGCTTTGTCGCTTTGCTGCTTTGTCGCTTTGAAAGTTGAATTGAATTCAACTTGCAAAGCGATGTCGTGCGGCAAAATTTTGCCGATATCGATTACATCAGCGACATTGTACCTTTGCCGCTGCGGCAACCGGAAGCAACAATTTATGCCCATATTTGGCATAGTGCAGCGACAAAGCTGCAAAGCGACATTAGTATGAAAGCAGCAGACAACAACACCTTTTCACATTCATTTTCAAGCCTTGACTCAGGTATAGTTTCCACTTTCCAATAAAACTAAAATCAAAACATGTCATACAACATAGCATTTGAGAAGAGTAGGGCAAATTACATGTGATAATGTGACTTTGTCAAAAGGTTGCATGCGGTGAACAACCTGAAATCCCGGTCTAACCTTAATCACCGTGAATCACAAATGTTGACAACTGATCAGGTATTGATAATAACAAGTAGGCTTTAGACTTGATTTTGGGTTGATCACTAAAAAGTGAATGGAGGTGAGCATAGATCTTGCCCCAATCCCTCAACCAACCCCCACAACTGACCAGTGTCATGCGTATATCCATGGGTATGCGGATGGAGCGTGCACCTCCCAGGTTGATGCCAAAACAGTCTATTTTTACCAATTAGAGGTCATACCACACCCTGGGGTAAATCATAAAAAGCTTATCCTAGCTACACAGGTAAATGTCGCTCTGTCTAGTAATTCCAGTGAGCAAATAAATCCAGTTACCGAGCAGCAAGACTGTCCCCGGGAACAGAGAGAATCGGAAATTGAAACTCGCTGGTTGAAAAGTTTCACAGCCCCCAGGCTGTCTAAGCACCACAACTGAGCCATTCAAGCTGACCAAACTTGCTCAAGACTGTTATGTGGTATGCTTGAAATTCTGATTCTGATTTATTTCAATATCATACAAGTATTCATAACAACCGGTTAAAAAACAAAAACGATATTGCGGACATAATCAGCTAATTAAAAGGGCCTGAAACAATGTTGACCTACAAAAAACACAAAATTTTAAACAAACAAATATAATCATTAAACAAAGAGAAACATGAAGTATAAAATGCTTTTGGATATGTTTCAACAAGTTGACACTCTGGTCAAGAGCTAAGATGAGTGTTGTCACTAAACATGCTCAACAATACTGATCATTATAATGATGACCCTCAGAAGGACAGCATTGGGCACATCAACCATTTGCCTATGGAGAACAGAGCTCATTGGGCAGAATGTTAAACTTGAAATCTACATGCTGTGAGTTCATACTCCCGTTCATACCCCATACAGAATGCCCATTCTGATTCTGAAATTTAACTTTTTCCCACACATGACAATTTTTGGTGTTACAGGAACAGCATGCCTATACAAACCACTGTGATTGTTTTCTCAAAAACAAAGAAATGTTGAAATTAAATACAAATTTGTCCATCTCTGAATTTATGGTTACCGGTAACCATAAATTCCAGTTGGCTGCTGAATGACATTGTTGCTTTGATTCAGCTTTATACCGGGTCAAATTCAATCCAATGCAAATAAATATGAGTTCAATTTCAAGTGAAAAACTCAAACCAAACAAAAAAAGAGTATAACATGTCTCATAATTGTCCAATAGTGATATTACGATTCTGTAGACTTTTTTTTTTCAAATTTGTGAAAATCATGGGCAATCCGTTTAAGACTTCTAGCAAGATTTGTCATCTCCCTTGCTCCTCCCCCACCACCCGGTCCCCCAAGTCAACATAAAAGTGGTAACCATGCGTGTTCTAAATTTCGCGGAAAAGGGGTAAACTTTTCACTGTAATTGCGGACCGCAAAATCATATAAAAGGGGGTATTTTGAGCATCCATTTCCATGAAATTTAAAAAAGGGTATTTCACAGAATTGGTAAATGAGTCATGTAATATTTCTATGAAGAAAATCTTGGAAGATGCGGGAAAGCTGGCGGGAAAGATGTAACAAGATCTGGTAGTACAATAGACATGAAACGTGTATATATTTATATTTTGTTCTTAATCATGTTAATATATATTAAATTTTAGGAGTCTTTGAAAAGGGGTGCCTGAAAATCTTGTCTTTGAAAACCATGAAATAGGTGGTATTTTTTATGCTAATTTTGTCCTAGTTTTTTCAGAAAAAGGGTTGTCAAATTAATGAAAGTGTTTGAAAAGGGAGGTTTAGAAAAAATGGAGAACTCACATGATTACCACTTTTTATGTTGACTTTGGGGACCGGGCCCCACCATGTGACTGAATTTGGCAGTGCTATGTAAAAAGTATTGAAAAATCTAACTTTTTGGTGTCAGAGAAGTGTTGTACCCCATCAAACATACACAGTAAAGAGAAGACTGGCCCAATTACTTCCAAGGAAATGGCTCGAAGATGGGTTCCATGGTGTTTTTGACAAGCTTTGAATATGGCCCCTTTTTCGCATTTTTTTCCTCATTACGCTGTTGTCAAGTTGAATTCTGCATCGTACGCAACCCACTGCATTTCAGGCAGCTGGATGTGATTGGTTGATACCAGGATTGGCATGGTCATGCATTAAACCATAAAGTTGAAATGGCATTGATAATGTTAATCACCTTGTTTAAAACCAACTTGGTGCCAAGTAAGCTAAAGGAAGCTCCAAAATTCAGTTTTGAATGCAGGAGGAAGACCGGAGTACCAGAAAACCTACGGAAACGAGCATGGACCGAAAACCAAATGCACATAAAGCGCCGGGCACGGGGCTCGAACCTCGGACCTCATTGGTGCAAGGCGAGGGAACTACCGCTGCGCCATATAGGTATTTGATAAGTTTTATTCAAAAGCCATCTACGATATGTTTTAATACTGACAAAAACTACATACTGCAAATAGCAGTTATTGCATGTGACTTACTCCACCAATTACTAATACCCCGTTCAGACAGAGCCAAAAAGTCATCTTTAGTCGTCTTTAGTCGTATTCGAGTTATATCGAGTTCAAAATTCACTTGTGTGTGAACAGTTCAAGTCGACTCAAGTCATCTTTCAAAAAGTCGTCTTACATCGAATTTTCAACTCGCTAAAAAGCAAGTTAAGTCGCGTAAGTAATTCGATGTAACTCGATTAACGACGACAACCGATGACTTTTCGTATGTGTGAACACATGTCGTCGTAAATCGAGTTGAATTCGTGTTTACTTCTACAGCGCATTGACCTGGAACAAGTAATTTCATTTCAATTCGACTTCAAAATCGTAGCGCATGTGTGAATAGTTGTAAGTCGAGTTACTTTTCGTTAATCCGAGGTCGTGTTTGAAATTGAAAATGAACTCGATATCAAGTTAAGACGACTTTTTAGTGTGTCTGAACGGGGTATAAGTCTACAATACAAAAGGAAGCTAATTAATGAAAATTTCTAATTTAATCAAGTCTGTCAACAGAGGGCAGTATGCATCATAAAATGCTACTGGCAATACCGCTGTCATCTAATCTAACACATATTTCATCATTCCTAAATGTGATGACTCACCCCGAAAAGGGGGACTTTGTGAAAGAACACTTTTTGAGAAACTGGTGAAAATAGGCAGCAAAAAACAAAGAAAATAATAAGAATTTCCAGCAGTTGTAAAATTTTGATGGCCTTGATCAATTTCAACAATAGGTGTCATTTTTAAAGCTTAGAGAAAGTGCTATAACAGATGAAATGATAAAATAAAAATTGATATCATCAACAAAGTCCCCCCTTTCGGGGTGAGCTATCACAAATAACATAGCAAACTTTATTTTGACAAAGTAAATGTAGTCGCAATTTGCAAAAAATTGAATCATCACGCACTCCTACAATTTTCTTCATTTGCGTTATAAATAAAAACGGCTATTCAAATTTGTTTGTTTTGTTTTTTTTAATTTTGAGAAAGGCTTTTACGACGGGAATTCATAACAATTGTTAGATTTTTATTCTGTTTCTGTTTTGGTTGAGTACACAATAAAAGAATTACACAAATATCAGTGACAATATTGCAACAAGCAAGCCCTATACAAACATCCAACCCTCCCCCAGGCAATGAGAATTAAGTACCTTGCCTAAGGACACAACATGTTGGCCAGAGCGAGGTTTGAACTCACAACCTATGGATTATGAGATGGTGATGCCCTATCCACTCAACCACACACACTTCTCTTCACAAAAACTATACAAACTTGAGTAAAAGACCAAATCTGCTTACTGGATGACTGAGAACATGCACCATATATGTCAACATTCTTAAATTCTGATAGGGGAAACTTCCAAAATGAGTACGGACAACTGAATGAAGCCAAAAAGTACACCCCGAAACTTTTTGAGCAGCTTTAAAAAAAGGTCTCACTAGCGCACATACGGCTCACAACGATCTCATAATTCAATTTCTGAACCAAAATTGGACACGATGGTTTTAAAAACGTTTTTAACCTTTTTTTCTGAAATACAACAATACGCATTGCCATATATAGGAAATTTTCACGCTATCAGGACAATGCGGTAGAATTTTTCAAAAAGCGAGAGATTTAATTGGCTTAAAATGAAAAGGGCGAGAGCACTACAAAAAATCGGGAGACTCCCGCCTAAATCGGGAGACTTGACAGGTATGATGCACTCATTTATACCACCAAACTCTTAACCCTAAGCTAAAACTGGGTTACAGCTGGGTATTGTATAATCTTACCGGTTACTATCTGTCAATATGACCAGGATCTGGAGAATTTTCAGCAATGTTCTCAAGGTTTCATTTCCAATGTTTTACATTAATGTGATTCAGTAATATATGTCAGCATGATAACAGTCATACTTAACTTAAATTAGGAACTTATATTATATGAGGACTATTTTGGGATAACCCTAAACAAGAACCCTACAGAAACTGTCATTAAAAATCAGAATTTAACGTTAATTTTTTCATGTTCTACTATCAGGGGACACTTCTAAAATGTGGGCTGCTCTGGCAAAATGAGAGGAAAGTTGCATATTTACATTTTGAATAAATGGCATCTAAAGTCAAAATAGGGTGAAGAAGTCAATTTTTTGTTTTTTCACATAAAACACATTCATGCATAAGTGTTTACCTACACCTAAAGTTTTGAAGGTCAACGTTGCCGGGAAGTGCAATAAATTATTATTCACAGTTAATTGATTGCATGTTGCTATTAAACACTGTAGTAATCAGTATCTTTAAAATCGATTTGCAGCTAATTTTAATTGCAATATTCATTGGACTGCTTTTGTTTTTTTCGATCCCTAAATGGAGAATGGAGAAAGAAAGTGTGACATATCATATATCATTAAAAAGCTGAGATTAAAATATGTCATAAACTCAATTTTGAAATTTGTGACTTTCCTCTCATTTTGCCAGAACACCCCTCAAATATTTGACTGTCATTTTCTGTTATCTGGATATTCAAATCTGAATTTGCTTTTGGATATTACGGTGAAGATTAATTCAATTTACAAAAATTAAGCTTCAAATTTGATTAGGCTTAAAAAATCTTATGATTGACGTAACTTTGGCAAAAAAACTGGGTCTGTCAGTCAGGATTTTCTTTTAAACATTTTTTATGATACTTTAGAGCACACACCACCAAATAGATCACCTATTCATTCCTATGCAAAACAGCCTCCAAATTATGGCAGTTATATCTTGGCTATAAAGCGACTGGTTGCTTCAACTCTTGGATTTAATCTGAGATTATGATCTAGATGAGCCCCCAAAGTGAAAATATATAGGGTAACCTTGATAATTTTTTGCTAGCTCGCCTTGAACATATGATATGCTCAAAATTTCATTTTCTCTAGTTCGCTACAAAATTTCTCTAGACACTGAAAATCTGCTCTCAAATTTTACAAAAACAGCAAAATTATAATAATCTTTAACCAGCCTGACTACATTTGAACCACAGAACATGATTAAAAAGAAATTTTATCAAAACACCTAGTTCCTGCCATTTTTGAAGCTTTTACTTTAGAGAGGGCAACAAAACACATGCTCTAACTCGCTACAAAATAGTAAAATTTCAAATATAAGTTACAAATATATTTAAGTAAGTTCTTAAATTCCAATCCTTGTTCTACCTGTTTACTAGCAGTGTACTTTTTAGAATAGCTGTACTATCAGACACAACTAGGTCTGTTATGCCAAAGACCTTTAGGCACAGAGTACACCATTGACCTAGTTTGTACACTGTCTCACTTCTGTTGTTTTAAACCGCCTTAGATAATCACAAATCCTCTATTTCCTATCAAAAGTACATTTAATTGTTTGAAATAGAACAATTTGATAACTTGAGAGGAATTAATAGCTTCCACGGCCTTCCACAACCCAAGAAATTGACAACATTTAGAATCGCTCAATATCTAATTTGTAATACTGAGGCATCTTGTTGATCCCTGGCTACTAGCACTATGCATCTTAATGTTCTTACAGAAGTTCAGTTGACATTGCTATAACAACATGAAAATTTCTACCGAGCCATTTCTATGAATTAAGCCACCAAAGATTCAAAATAAATTACCAAATAAGATTTTGCTTTTTTAATGATTAATTTAGTTGTCAATTTAACATATATCGTCAGATTAATTATTTTCAACTATACAACAATCGGAGTGTAGCAGTGCTGTATGCAGTGGCGTGCCCAGGATTTTTTGAGTGGTGGGGCTCAACCAACGGTTTCCCCCGAATGACCAGTGGCAGCGGAAGGTTAAAAATTGTAAATTCAGTTAAAAATTGTAGCGCAAAATGTTTTGCTTTTTCACATTTACATTATCAAAAACAAAGGGAAAATGAAGGTCTCACTAGCGCACGGCAAGTTTTCAATGATTTCCAAAACATTTAAAACTATTTTTCTTCCCTTTTCTTTTGATTTTTTTTTCTCTACTCCCCTTTCTTTTCTATCTTTTTTGTGTCAAGATCCCCGAATGTGCCTTTTCCCCCGAATGACTCACCAAACTGGGGAGGGGGGCACGTACCCCCTTTGGGCACGCCACTGGTTGTATGTCCGTTTGTATAGCACTGCTACACCCTGATGGCTGTATACACCCCTTCAATTCCTACACAATAACTGAGCTACTGCATACGAACTAGCTGACAAAAGTACAAAGTAGCTGACAGTGGTTGTACATTTATGTTACCTTTATATTTAATGATTAATTTAGTTGTCTGTATAGCATATTTCTAAGCAAAATCCAAATCAAACATTTATGAAATACGTAGACATGTCAAATCGATGCTTCTATGAAAGTCCACATTTTGCAAAAATATATCCAAACCCCCTACGCCCATTCTCCTCAGAAATCCGCAAGTTAAAAAAGACAGGTTTTCACCTAGATTGGAATCCGGGATCTCTTGCATCTCAATCCCATTATTACTATGTCAAGCAACTGAGCAGGCACTGCCATGGCAGCAATTTCTTAATCATAACTAACTCAGGTCTATGACATATTTGTACTTAGGCAATTTTCTCAACTTCAAAAAAATACTGGGGATTTATAGTGCGTTATACCTCCCAGATTTGTAATTCGATTCGGCCTCTGCACACTTTACAGGTGTTCGCTGACCACTGTGGCGAAGGTAAGCTCCATTCCCCAATAAGCATCATTTTAGGTTCTGCCGCAACCTCTAGGGGCACTAAACCTTGATCAGCCCACATACGAACCATTGCTGCCGGGATCAGCTCCCCGAGTTTTGTATGGGTTTCCACAAGACAGTTAGCAGTTAGTTTCTTGTCCAAGGGAATTTCAAGCACACTCAACTTTTGGCACCAGCGGGGATCGAACTTGGGACCTTCCGCACCGCAAGCCAGCGCCTTACCAATTGAGCCAACTAATTACAGATTGCGATATTTTGTTATTTGGTAGGGTTGGGGTTAGTGTAGAACCATACGTAAACGTCCATAACCCTAACCCCCTACGTCAATTTTCCGTTTTCTCCTCCCTAGAAATCCGCAATCCCTCAAATACAAAGATTTCTTCTGACTTGGCCCAATCTTGTAAGCATCATGCCACACATGCAGCCCTACACCATGTAGTCCTACTTGCATCTTGAAGCTTGAGGCTTACAAGACACTGCTGACCTAGTTTCAACACTGTCTGACTTCTGTTGTTTTAAACTGACTTAGATAATCACAAATCTTCTATTTCCTATCAAAAGTACATTTGATTGTTTGAATTACATGACTTCAAATAAGTATATAGCTATTTCAAGCCGCATCTAAGGTTTTTATAAAGAATGAAAACCGTGCAATCGGGTGATTACTTTGACGACTGATTTTTTTACCATAAAGAGGCATCTCATTTTATTTGCTGTACTTACCCTAAGCATGTATGACTATTTTGTCAACCTTATTGTTAACCCTAAACATGTGTGACTATATTTTAATATTGAGGCCTAGGCCTATATTATGTTCAGTCCTTATTTTTATTTATATCAGCACAACTATAATATAAGGGCTTATTCACAAAGAGGAATTTGGTCATGACTATATTCTTGCTCGTGAGGCGCTCATGACCAAATTTCCAGTGTGAACGCAATTATGGAATGTGTGACGTGACCAAAAGTGACGCACTACTAGTTTTAACACGCAAGTCGTGTCTATGTGTGAATGCAACTGTTAAGTTGTCTCGCTCGAGTGGTCCTCTGGGGTGTGTTCATAATCAAAATAATTGTTTCTCTTTTTGCTGTGCAAGATGTTTCGACAGTGGCAGAATTGAATGTTTTCACATTTGAAACATGACATCCTTAAATCAGGGGGCCTATTTCACTAACAATATTTTGGTAATGATTGCAAAAACTCTCAAAAACTAGAAACCATCACAAATATTGTTTACCATGACTTTTCCATTTCACTATCATCTTTTCACTTTTAATCTTTATGGACGAGCCTATCGCTGATCTCCTCACATGATATCAAGAATTTGTGATGACTTCCATTTGTGATGGGGTTTTTGTAGATGTTCATAAGCACTCGCAAGATATTCATCGCGAACAACTTTGTGAAATAGGTTTCGGGAAATCCATCGAAAATTTGTGATGATCTCTCGCTCTTGCGATGAAGTTCTGTATTTGCAATGGATTTAGACGTTAGTGAAATATGCCCCCAGGTCACTATGTATGAACAAAACCACCAACAGAGATATTCTTGTGGATGGAATTTCATTCATCATCAAACTACCTAAAAGTTCAGACCTCAAATATGGATGCCTCTATGAAAACAACTCAAGAAAATCAATAAGTTCTGTGTACATCAAAGAACTCAAAATTAAGAACCGGTGCTTGCTGACATCTTGTTGTCACTCATGGAGCAGAGTTATTGTACCTCCAGATATGTTCAGATATTGACCCAATATCGAGGCAGATCACGTAAATCTACACTTGATGCATATACAGCATTTTTCCCAGCTAATCCGTTTTGAACACTTACGAAGAGTGACACGAGGAGCGATGAAATGTCAGAGGTACAATAACTCACCCTCCATGAGCAACACAGCAAGATGGCTGCCATAGAAATAGGATTTACACGATGGCCAAATCAAAATGACAGTGATCAACACTTCTCCTTTTAATTTCTTTGGAAAACATTTACTGGTCTTAAGAAACAACTTTTTTTCTAATAAGAATTTGCAGTTGACCTCAACTTACTCTAAATATTTACCTTGAAGCTTCAACAGCTGCAATCCATCACATAAACCAGCCTACCTCTAATATCTGCCACAACTTGCCAAAATTGTTGATAACATAGGTGCAAACTACACGAGAGCTTGGAATGTACATCCTTGTAGATTCCTGAGATGTTCGTCCATGTACATTCAACTCAATACGTTCGTGCGCCTTATACACTGCGTCATTGCGTAGACACAATCTCACCCGGGCAATCTCAACTCCTGGAATGTACAGGGATGTACATTCCAAGCTCTCGTGTAGTTTGCCCCATTGTGACATCCATTGCAAAGAAAATCAGCTTTGTATGTGGCATTTTCTGCTGGAATATCTGCTCCTCCATGTTTGTACTTTTAGGTGTTCTCAAAGCCACAATACAAGCCATTTTTAGAAGTTTCAAGATATTAGTCCTGAATTTTTCATATGAATGCAAGAAAGTCACAAGTGCAACAGCTACAATTGTTTATAAATTCACATTACACACTATATAGCGTCCAATCTTGGGTTAGTAGCTTAATTGCAATTATTGCAGTTATGACTTTTGCATCCACATGATGGCATCCTGTACAGTATGTGCCATCATAAATCATTATTGAAATCATTTAAATTTCTTAAAACAAATCTGCAGGGTTCGTAATCTGATAGCGTGTGTGATTGTGCATATGCAGTAATAACTAAAAAGCACTGCGCATATTTTGGTTGGTCGATAGACTCTGCGATCGCGTTATGCAAGGTGATATTCTGCTTACTCCGTGCATTTGTTGCGTTCACATTTTCATGATTTGTAGCAAATTAAATGACTTCAATAATAGTAGTTACTTTCTTTATACCTCCAATTTCACCTCAATCCACTCACATGTATAAATGATGTATATTAATATGCTTGATATAGAAGATACAGCCTTTAGTTACGAAAGAGCATTGATCATCAGCTCATTTCTGCATATATATTCAAAGGTAAAGGAAGTAGTTGGCATATAATCTTGCATTCTTGTTTTCTGTCCAGCAGGCAGCTGCTTGATGAAAACTGTCTTGCAGACTACTGATCATTTGCTCATTTCTGCATGAATCTTTTAGGTAAAAGAAAGTAACTTACATGTAATCTGAAGTACACATACAACATTTTTACATTGTAGGGTACAGTCAGGTTCTCCTACATATACAGAGAACCTACTACAATTTTGGGGAAATGTCACTCTCACGTTAAAAATGACGCTCCATGCTGACTGAATTCAGGAGTAACATGGCCCTGCTACCAAAGGAAATTCAAATAAATGGGAACCTATACTTGCCGCCATTTGTTGTTGTTCATGGAGCTGAGTTATAGTATCTCCAGATTTATTGGGAAATAGGCCCGACAGCTAAACAGATAGTGTAAATCAGGCCAGGTGTAAATCTTCAAATGACACTTAGACAGAATGTGCGTTTTGTTTAACATGTTTTCCAACAGCATCAATTACAACTTGCTTTGTGCTATGTACACCAATTGTCCATTTCAAAGAGTGTTGAAGTGAGGAACTTGCAGCTGTAAAATGAAGGAGGTATACAGTATCTCATCCTCCATGAGCAACAATCAAAGATGACCATCCATAGGGATTTCATGGCGGTCAATTCAAAATGGCGCTGAGCACCGATTCCCCATTTTAATTTCCTTGCCTGCTACATACCTGTATCTTGGTCGTCCATCTTTTGTGCTTCCACCGGGTTCTTGAGGGCGCAGCATAGTCCGTTATTTGATATCTTATAGCTCTGAATAAGCTCCGCTAGGTTACTGAATGGGTGCTGCTTGACTGGATCTGAAGACTGAAAAATGAGATATAAATCATTAAATATAAGTAAATCAATTACTTGTAAATACAAGAGGAAAATGTGTCCATCTCTAGTGGGTTGAACTCCACTAGCAGAGTACTATCATGTGAATAAAAGAAAGTTGTATCTGCAATAAATACAATAATTATTATTTTTATGTAACACCTTGTTACCAGCTGGGACTAATATATTAGTCCATTTACATATACCAAATGGAAATCAGTGCAATTTATGAATTATTCTATATCTTTTATCATTTTGTTGTTAATCTTATAAATTATATGATATATTAAAAGCAGATAAAATTTGACACATCATAATACAAAGAAAGTGAATATACCAATCATGTTAATATTATTGGAGAAAAACATCATTAATAAGAGGTACAAAGAAGAATTAGAGAGGTTAAATTATTTAAAAAGAATCTATGAGTGGTGAAAGGAGAATAAAAGGGACCAACAAGAACCAGCACTAGTCTATGGACGTTTTACTCAAACTTGTTCAATGCACAAATGGAAATGAAGAGAGGTTGGGAGAGAAAAACTTATATGCAGAATACAGGGCCTGCTGACCTGTCCTAGAATAGAAAAGACTATTGTACGTACTGCAGTTATCAATATGTATAGAAAACTTAGTCTGTTGCATAAATCCCCAAGTGATTCATCAACTGATATGAGGGCAATATTTGCTACAAAACCATGGAAAGATACCTACAACATATACTACATCGCAGTTCAACCAATCAACTTGAAAGTTAAGATTAATTGTTCTTTATTGTAGGTAAATAGTTCTTAATCCAAATAAATCTCACAGGTACACAAGCTTTGTCACTTGGTTTATTTCACACCTTTGTAGATTTGCAGTTTTGTCGCTTTGCAGATTTACCGCTTCATGTCGGTCTGAAAGTTGAATTCATTTCATCTCGAAAAATCTTGTTGTGCAACTAAAATTTTTCCAATATCGATTATCTCAGCGACATGTAGCTTTGCCACTACAACAACCAGAAGCGGTTGTCATGCAGTGGCAAAAAAAAACCCTACAAAACTACATGAGTATGAAAGCAGCATAATGTCAAACAAATATTAAATGCATCAAATTCTTGAAATGGTAGAAAAATCAACGCTCAGTGAAAGATGTATTGTTTCATGGTACGGTGGGTGAAATGGAGCAATACATCTTTCACTGAGTGATGATATTCTTACTATCATACACATTGAAGGCAGTTAATATTTGTTTTATGCCACTCATTTATAAATTCTTTTTCCTAAAATATTGGTACCTTCACTATCATCCAACAGTGGTTGAGTTGACCTTATATATTAACCCTAACCCTCCGTCGTTTAAAACCTATCTTCTTGGAAATTCATACATGTATATAAAAAAATGGCTATTTTGCCTCATTCGAACGCGGGACTCGAACCCGGGACATCTCGCATCCAAATCCAAAGTCAAGCAATACCAAGCCACAGGGCGGGTGCTGCCTAGCAGCGATTCGGTGCCTATATCTCCCGTCTGTGACGTAATGGGACTTAGACTATTTTCTTGATTTTATCCGATAGTACTTTTTAGTACTAGGATCCGTTAGGGTTATGGTATACATATACGCTACACATATAAAGGCTCTATTAACCCTAACCCTCTGTCATTAAAACCTATCTTCTTGGAAATTCCTATATAAAAAATGGCTATTTTGCCTCATTCGAACGCGGGACTCGAACCCGGGACATCTCGCATCCCAATCCAAAGTCAAGCAATACCAAGCCACAGGGCGGGCTCTGCCTAGCAGCGATTCGGTGCCTATATCTCCCCTCTGTGACGTAATGGGACTTAGACTATTTTCTTGATTTTATCCGATAGTACTTTTTAGTACTAGGGTCCTTTAGGGTTAAGAGTTTGCAAATTGGTGCATGGGTATTTCAGTGCAGAGCACTGATAGGTTTACCATCACACCAATATTGATATATGAAAATGGCCCGGGGGCTATTTAGTACAAAAGGGGTTATGGGACGTGCCACTAATTTGTGTAGCAAAATCATGCTTTCTGGTATTGCAATCGGTCCTTCTTCCTTTTCCCTTGCAAAATTTGGTATTTTGATGGGTTTTCTTTTCAAAATTTTTTTAACTTAGCGCTGAATCATGTTAATTATAGAATTTCTTCACAAAAGTTTCAGAAAATTCAGGCAATAACATGTGATTTTTGAATAAATCATTGACTCAAAATGGAGAGATTTAGTATATGGATGGGTTACTTTTTCTTGAAAATTTGTATTTGGATGGGTGGCTTTTCACAATTCACAGAGGCATGTCCCAACCCAAATCAAATTTGATTACCCCCCCCCCCCCCTTGGGGAAAATGGCAGCTATGCACTTATGATTTTCTTACATTCACCTGACACAATGTTCACCATACTTCCATAAATGGAAAAGCAGTATTTCTATTACCAACTCTTCCACAGACTCACAGAACATCAAGCAATGTGAACACATTTATTGCACATTGCTATGGCTACTTGATGTTAATGAGACTGAACATGAATTTCCTCTTGGGAAATGAGGCAAGGAAACATTGGACAGGGAAGATAATGTCTCCAACGATATGGTAGGACACAACTCTTAGAAAATGTTGAATATATGATGGGTGTTCAAAAAGTTTGTGGTCTAAGGCAGAAGGATGTTAGACGCCTTAAAGGTACGCAGCTTTTTGTTAAAATTTTATGTTATGGAATTCAACAATAAAAAGATGAAAGTTTCAAGGAAATGGCTGCTCTTTTCAATGTTACAGGGAATTCTTAACTTGTCATTTAGAGGTTCCCACTAAAGGTGCGTTCATAGTCCTGCGATTCCATCGATGCAACATCGCTCGATATCCCTCGATGTCGTCCAGCCATTGATGGCCGATGTCACAGCGACACGTTTAGATGTCGATAGACATCGTGCAACATCTCAGCTATGAAGATTCCGAGTTGAAATTTGTTTACCTTTTCTCAGCGATGACGCAGCGATAGCCAAATAAGTTCAAGAGCGCGCAATCTATGACCTTTTTGTTTGTAATCATTTCGTGATAAATTGCTAAAAAGATACATAAAAACGTCCTCCGCAGAGCAATGGCATGCTGGTGGCCAGCCATCTTTATGATCGTCACGGGCTTCAGCGCGTATTGTTGAGCGATGATCACTGACCATCGATGGACAGCGATGGCACAGCTACGGCATCGCTGTCCATCGCAGCGATGTTCTGCAATGGAATCGCTGGACTATGCACAACCATTTGAAGCGCATTGTTCCAATAGCAACAAAACAGTTTCAATTACCCCGTCGCACAACCATTTGAAGCGCATTGTTCCAATAGCAACAAAACAGTTTCAATTACCCCGTCGATATTGATCTAATTATAATGACTGTTAGCCATGTGATTGGTTACACCTCTGCGGCGCCCCTATTATGATGTCATCATTACCGTACTCTAAATGTGCAATGCAAACCCATAGAAAAAACAATGATACATTTATTTTTACAAGATTAGGAAAACTTTCAGTCAATGCTTTATAAACTTAGTCAAATAATCATTTTGAGACGATGAAATTATAAGCAGAAAAAATGTAAATTAACGTGATCGAATATGCTGAAAATAATGATTTTTAGAGGCGTTTGACTGGCGTTTTACACCATGCCCAAAATTCCACAGATGTCTAGTAAAAAATGTATGACAATCCACTTTAATTTGCCTTTTCTAATCTTTTAATTCGGGATTTGATCTGCTTATAAGTTAGGTAATAGTCTGTAGATAACATTAATAACCAGCTAAATACGTTGAAAACAATGGTTTTTCTAATTCAAGCTGTAAAAGTCCTGTATACAACATAATTGTTGGTCATTTTTTTATGGGTTCTACCGTTGAGTGTTCAAGTATACATGTTGAGTACATGTGCTCTGATGTGTTGGTGCTATATAATTGGCGTGACCTCGCCTATCTATAAACTGTTGAATAAAATCAATAGATATATTGGGATTTCAAATCGTCGTGTATGAACGCACCATTACGCTGGGCTCCGACGTCTTATCCAAAATATGACGCCGGTAATCGCTAATCAATCTAAGCACTTAATTGGACTGTATCCTGAAGGCATTTCTTTTCAGCATCAAACAGTTACACGCTTGACGCATTGGTGATTGTGTGAATTTCTTGTAACGCGTAGTTATACGTGGTGCGTCATGCAGAGGTTGCGCATGTAAACATTGCCATTTTGTCAACCTCTTCACCAAAACCTTAGACTCACGAATGATTGTCGTGTAGTTAGATAGCGGCGAGTGAGCTGGCAAGTTGTGTAATTCTACTGGTCAAAATTTTGACTAATTATGATCAGCCATTACATGCGATGATGGGCAGTCTGAACCATATAGTGAAGCGCTCACATCGAGGGTATTTTTACCAGCGTAGTTCCCACTGTGACTGTAGAGATGGGGTTGTAGGATAAATAGTTAACATTTAAGTCTACATGGTCGACAGATTGTGACCAGCCAATAAATGGACATGATTATATATTTGTGGGGGTACTAAAAGATGATCAATCATGAATTTGGACTCAATATCCTCTTTTAGTCAGATACAGGACTTTCATACGCAATACAATGCGATGCATAACCATGTTTCACCATTTGGAGCAACTGAGCAACAATTGGACAAATGAAGCCTGTGGTTGGCTTCCCTGCTAAGGGACATAATCAATTTAGACCCAAGCAACTCGCCCGAGCCGAGCAAGGACGAGCCAAACTTTTTGACCCAAGCCAAGTTAATACCTGGGTCGTTATTGACCATTATATTACTTGATTTTTTTGCCACAGATGAGCGAAATGCAAAGATAGGACGATCAACTACTTGGCTTCATGGCTAGGGCATCCCTGAGCAATCGCTCATCTCTATATTGATCATATCCCTAAATGACAGCCTCATAATGGGAGATCACTTGCAATGGCGCTCTGCTCAGTAATTAGTCTAATGGCACTAATATGCCTTAATTTTGACTCCACATGTGGACCACCACAGCAAAAGGATGCAGTTGTCAGCTCCCGCATGTTACTCGTTGTCGTATTTAAGTGTACATCAGATACTGTAAACGGGAATATTTTCACGAGCAGACTTTTTAACGAAACCAGACAATCACAACCTTTTTGCGCGTGTTAAATTAGCGTATTAAAGCTTCTTTACATAGACCTACACATAAAATGAATGTATTTGCGGGGTGTTATATTCGCGGTTAGTCAAAAATCACGTCCAAGGTCGAATTACTAATTTTATCAGAAACGTTACCTTTGAAGTGTATTCTATTATATTAATTAGGTTCCAACATCCAAAACATAAAACAAATGTTTTAAAAACCAAGATAAAAATCCTTTCTCCATTCAAGTTTTACCAGTACA
>JXSR01S038813.1:111166-124904 GCA_000969725.1 Ophiothrix spiculata
CTACAAATATTTGTAGCATTTTTAAAGGGGCATTGAACAACATTTTAAATTTTAATTGAGTATGATTTACCCTTCATATGTTAGAAAATAACAGTTAATTACCAGCTATCAGGAAAATTTTGATCAAAACCTTCAGAAAAGTCTAAAATTTGAATTTTATTTTGTTTGTTGATCTTGGGTACTATGCAGCTATTCTGTAAATTTATTTGAAAATTTGGAAATTGCATTAGATCTCCTGAAAAGGCCAATATTAAAAATTCAACTACAGAGGGCAATATTTATCGTTGTGGACACTGATAATTAAAAATAAAAGAATATATAAATATTTTGATATATAGGGTTTGAATTTGACAATGAAACTTTGCATGCTGTCATTATTACTGTTAATACTTCGAATGATGCAAAAAAACTCATTGGGGATGATGCTGAACTTGTCCAATGCCCCTTTAAAGGTGCAATTCATTATTCAGATGGGATGAGAACCTTGTCTCTTTTCTAGCTATAAATAAAAAGAAGAGTATACCTTATATGTCTGCCGGAAAAATTTCACTTGATTCCGACCATTCATTTTCAAGATACACACTTTTCAGCATTTTAACATCCCCATGATTGGCTTCTGTGTTGTAAATACTGTTAGGGCCCCAACCGTAATTAGAAAATGACACATTTTCTCACTTATCTCATGTAATTAATGCAAGCGCATTTTAAAGAATGGTAATGGGCAAAATTTAAAATTTTATTTGTGGATGATTTACAGTCAACTAACAGCTATCATGAAAATGTTGATCAAAACCTTCAGAAAATTTTAACAAGTTGTAAAAAATAAATAAGTACGAAAGGTATGAAGGGTACTTTATTGAGTTAAAACAAGCTTGTTTAAAAGCACATCTCGTAATTCGCAAAATAGATCCAAAAAATGAACAGGGCTAGAAATTTGTTCATTGCTGCAAGAATCTTATTTGATTCTTCCAAATCTACTGGGGGAGAATCTTTGCAAGAATCTTTGGATTCTTTACATTCATACACAATGTGTTTGCCTCATTTTACGAGAATCTATTTGGATTCTTGCAAAATCCTTTTGGGGATAATCCCTGCGAGAATGGATTCTCGTCGAATTTCTAGGCCTGAAGAATAAGATAAGGACAATTTAGCTAAATAAAATGAAAACGATCTTAGTCAATAATAATCTGTTCTCAAAATTCCTAGGATAGGATTAGACAACACAAATCCCAATTGCTGCTCTTAATTTTGAAAGGATGTATATCTTGACCACTTGATTAAAGCATCAATCAGTACAGTTACCTTTAGGGTTAAATTTAGACTGAAAGCTTCAGCAGGTCATAAACACTAACATGCATAATAGATGTAAAGAATCATATAACCTCATGCAGTTGATAGAGGAGGTGTAAACTAGAGCTAAACTAAGTTAAAATATTTGTATTTTAATTTATTTAAAATATATTTCTTTTTCTTAGTTTTGTAAGAAAAAGAAAAAAATATCAAAAAAATCCATTTAAATTTTTCACCATACAAGATGTGTTAACTCATGTTTTCTCTTGACTGTTTGTTAATTTGACGGTCGGGTGACAACTATGGCATTATGACACCTTATTTGCAATATGTTAGTTAAAATGGTTAGGCACGCGCTTGCGGTGCGGAGGTTCCGAGTTCAAACCATGTTGGTGCAAAATCGTTGAGTGTGCTTGAAATTCCCTCAGATAAATTACTAACTGCTAATTATTACGAAATTTTAGGAGCTGATCTGGGTAGTGATGGTGCCTAAACATTGGCTTATCAAGGTCCAGTGCCCCTAGAGGTTGTCACATAACTTGAAATGATGCTTAGTGTGGAATGGGGCTTACTTGGGCCACAGTAGTCAGAGGTCGCATGAAATTACAAATCAGGGGGGCATTGTGCACTATAAATCCCCTGTATTTATTTATTTTTTAGAAAAGTAAAATAGGGTTTCAGTGTAGTCAGTATTAATTGAAGTTCAACAATATATCTGATTACAAATTTACAATTCGCAAAATACACCCTGTTTTGAAAAATCTCTATAATTTTCCACAGGAATATTTGATTTGAAAAATTCAAAATTCTTCAGAAACTTGAAGACATGTAAAACCGGTGCTCCCAGAGCAAAACCTGCGGAAGCAAGTTTAGACTGGCAACCAATTGTACATCAGCGCCAAGACCGTGGATCGAACCCTCAACAGTCCTGAGCTCATTGGTGCAAAGCAAGGGAATTACCGCTGCGCTACCTGCTTCCCTCAGTTAATATGAAAATGTAGGATCAAGACCTTGGATCAAAGCACTTTACAATTGAATGTGTGAGGTATATTTATACCATTAAATGGTGCTCATTCACTATATTCTTTGTAACAACCAACATTAAAGAATGGGTTGATGAAGCAATTGAGATTAAATATCTTGCCCTAGAACATTACCCTTTGGCCATAATTGAGAGGTTGTTGGTTCAAGTCCCGGCCCAGCCACCACAGTATTGAGTCTCCTTAAGCAATATTTATTATCCACATTGTTCCTCCCCACCCATATAAATGGGTACCAGAATGCAAAACGTACTGGGAAGGTAAATCAGATTGTGTGGGAGAAGTGGCATACCTTTCATAAACATCAAATTGTCATAAAGAAATGGAGATGACTATATAAGTTTTGGTGACATAAGCATTACCTTATTTAATTTGATAAGATGCCTCAGAATCGCCCACAAATAAAGCAATATAATACACACCAGCATCAAGCTGCTGTCATCTATTTCAAGACTTTATATTTGTTTTAAGGCAATATATCAGGCCAGGGATGTATTTCACAAAGAATTAGGGGCGCACCATTAGATTTCCAGGGGGAAGCAGGAAGTTGGGTTCGGGATGATTTTTTTTTTTTCGCATCCTGTTCGAGGCAATTTTTTTTTTAGAAATTTTGTTTTTTCCCCTATTTCATGTTCAGAGATGACTTTTTATTTCCTTCTGCCTATGGAGGGGAAATTTTTTTTCTCGAAAATCTTCCTGCTCCCCCTGGAAATCTAATGGTGCGCCCCTTACAAACATTCGTAAGTATTGACTCACCAGGTATACTCTGTATGCAGCGCCCCAAGAAGGAGCATTCGCACAAGGGACCAATGGCTTAACGTGACTTCCGAACCACAGATCAATTGAGTAAAGTTTCTTGTCCAAGGAAACAAGGAGACATAGTCCGACCGGCAGGGCCACAACCGGGGCTCAAACCCACAACCTCTGTATTACGTGTCCCGTGCTCTAATCGCTCGGCCAGGCTCCCCTCTATTGCAAACAGTTCGTAAGTACTTAATTTATCGTAAAGCTATAATCAAAAATACGTTTATTTCATGAAAGACTTACATTCGTAAATATCTTCGTAAGTCTACGATAAACTTTTAGTCATCAAAAGCATTGTAAATATAATCGCAAATTTGGAATCCATTATAAGTATGGTTTATTTTGCAACAAAATGAATTAAATAGTATAGTAGATGAAAGTGCATAGTTATCCATATGCGTTGCATATATAACGAGAACTTGTTAATGAGTGCGATTACTAGTCAATATAATTCAGTAATTACGTTCTTTTGGAAACCTGTTGACAAATGTTCGTAACTCTTTGCGAGATACACCCAGCACCATAAACAGTCATTATCTGTTACATTTTTCACATCGGTGTATGTAGCTCCAATTATTTTCATAACTTTTTGTGAAATGGATCTTATGATCATTTGTAGCCACAATCGTTTTAAGACTTATGAATGTACTTACAAATAGAACTAATGATTACCTTTGTGAAATACACCCTGAGGGGATAGCACATAATACCAATTGAACAAAAGCAATTCGTAAGAGGGTTTATAAACCCAAAAAAAGATTGGTCAGCTCATCTCAGGATTTCACAGCAATATATATGCAGACCTTATATCAACACCAAATAGGCGAGCCTCTTCACATCGTGAATTGATGAGCGCGTGCGTAGCTAACCACAGCACAACTGCAGGAGGCGCAGTGTGCGTTGTACGTGTGACCCGCGCATCAGTATCTACGGCGCGTGTAAGTGGGAATATGTTTACTTGTGGATGAAGAAAATTAGCATCATAATTCCCGCCTATTTAGTGTTGATAAAAGTATAGAGGGAGGAAGAGATTGGGATGGAGGAGTAAAAGGATCAGACTGACACCACTTGAACTCTGAGAACCACAAGAACTACCCCAATGCATATAGGCGGGCACAGATAAACCAATAACGATCATCAAAATTATCAAAAAGAGACTGAATTGGAGTTAAACATTATAGCCCCGAACTGAAAGATATACTTCTTGCCTTCAGTTTGCGCCCTAAACAGCAAATCCAGGTTGGTAAATGATGTTATTTTTATTATATCAATGTACTTTTGTGGTCTATGTGTCAATTTTCCCAGAATTCAGACAGCTTTTTTGGAACATTCATGAGTTTTAGACCCTGGACAACATATAAATAGCCTTGATATATACTATCTGTTTCAAACAGACAAGAGTTCACCTATCACTTAAAAATACTTCTCAATGTCTGCCCTTGCTTGTTTATTCACAATTCATGTTTACCTGGTTGGTAACAGCCCACATGTATGGTACCACTTCAGTAAATAAAATGTGTAGTGTCGTCTGCTAGGTTACTACTACCGGTAATTGACGCAACACGTGTCTGAAAGGACACGGGGCATTGTGACCAAAGTTATTTGAATGCATTCACTTGTTTCAGCCACTCAGAATGGTTTTGGGCAGCATCAACGGCCATGTTAAGTTGTAATCTGATGGCACTCAAGTCGTCTGCTAGGTTGAGAATGCCTGTTGGCAGGCTGAAAGTGACCCTTATTGCCTATTCCAGAATATGTATCAAATAAGTATTTTAGCCCAAATTTTGAGGTTAATCCTGCCAATTAGACTGTCATTAAATCATTCATGATGAAAAAGTTTTGTTTGTGCCATTTTTGAAGAATTTTTATGTGTTTTAGAGAAGTTTGCACTATTTTCAATAGGACATGGGCGCATACATCATGAAGCGTCATTTTGATGCGCCGTATCTCAAATATTTTGCCTTGACGATATATTTTTTTGTCCATTTTATTGAAGAGATATGCTCATTATCTTTCAATTAAGACCAACCTCGAGTCAACCAGTCAAGTTTAAGCCGAGAAAATGGCGTTTGACGACAGGCCATTTTGTACGTAAAGTCAATGGGATACATGTATTTACCGATATGATCCTGTATAGGCGAAAACAACCTTTATTCGTGGTAGGTATTGATGGGAAATGTGTGATTTTGTAGCAGATTTCAAACATGGTAGAAGACCCAATAGAGAAGATATCGTGCATCCTGTGTCGTCGTAATTTACTTGTACAGGACATACCGTGGAGTGTCAGTACATGGCAAATCATTGTTTGTCTTCAAAACATAGCACAAAACCAAGAGATGCTAAAATTCAGCAAACCAGAAAAACCTGCCCGACTCAAGTGAAACATTTGTACAAACCTTCATTTTGAATCTCACTTGTTTCTATCACTTTGTTTTAAAGGTACATCGAACAAAATCACAAAATTTTATCTGTAGATGATTTACACTGCTCTATATTTGTTAATGACTGTCAAAAAGTATGATATTGTATTGCATGTTAATTTTGGGTATGAGGATATTTTCTGAAAGTACATGTATGTATAAATGCAATAAATCAGGAAAAATGTGAAGTTTTACTGCAATAACCCTCGGCAATAACATTGCCTTTGCTTCATAGATTACAGATAAATCAACAGAAATCTCAATTTGCTATTACAGCCAATTTTAAGATTTCAACTCTAGGGGGCAGTATTTTTTATTGTTGATAATCAATAATGAAAGAAAATCCAAAATTGTTGATATGCTGGGGTAGAATTTGGTAGTGAAACTTTGTATGCATCCATAATTTGATACTGCTAACATTTAAAATGATTTAAAAATCTCTAACTTGTTTGGAAAAAAAATTGGGGATGATGCTTAACTTGTCCAAAGCCCCTTTAAAGTTCTATTACCTTCATTATATATCCAGTTCCTTGCGGTGCTGGTAGGATCCTGTACTGGTAGATTCGACCATCATGTCTGCGTAAAAGAAACAATAGGAACAATACAAGGTCAAAAACATTGGTAACATAGTAGAATAGCAGGAAGTCCTTGGTGGTTATTTCTGATTCAACAAGTTTACATTTGTGTCAATACGCTATTACACATTTTGTACTAATTTCTGTTAGAATTTAATACTTGTCAAATTTAGGTTAAATTTAAAGCCATTTAAAGGAGCATGGTCCGATTGCCTCAATTTTTTTTAAAACTTTTTGAGATTTTGGTACCAAAATGTTGCTCATATTTTTCTAATAACCCATGTGAAATTTCACAGCTGAGTTTTGTTTTGAAGGTATGTATGAAAATGTGTCTAATTATGGTAATCATTATTAATTTAATTTAACAGTAACACATAGGCAGCTCTGAAATACACAAGTGTCCATTTCAAATCAAAACGGTTTGACCCATTTACCTGAAATTTGAAAATTAGACCTCTTGAGTGATCATCTTTCATATCATTGAAAAGTAAATTTCGATAAATCAGACCAAGCTACTTTTAAGCCAGAGGTGCAACAAAATTACTTCAATCCACTAAAAAAGTAGTAATGGCAGTACAATGGAAAGGAAGTTTGATGTTATATTTAGGACAAAGCTTTTAGTTTCTTTACCAAGTTTGAGTTCCAAGCCGGATAAATTGAGAAAAATTGCTTCCCCTCAACCCAAGAAAACATCTGATTATGTCACTCACACGATAACCAAATTCATATATATATATGCAGCGGTGGAATACCCACATGATAGTCAACCCAGGGTTAGGTAACCTCGGGTTGCCTAACCCAGGGTTGTCTTCCACTTAGGTTCCTATACGTAGAACATACTATTACATGTCTTACTCTGACTCATCTAACCCTAACCCAAGAATATCCAAATTCTCTTTAGTATTCAGTCTCGAAGTGTTACGTATAATCCGATTATCACCCTAACAACTGGTTCACACTTTCTAGTTTTGAACCATGATCGAAATGATCACCACACAAAAGTATAGTATACACCGTTGTCAGGAAATGTGTGTGAACCGGGGAAGTTACATAATCACTACGATACTGAATTGATCTTGCAAGCTATAGAATAATGTCAGTTAGGTCCAAAATGCTTAGTAGTTCCAAAAGGTCTACATTCGGGGTGACCTAGTATGTTTCCTGTCACCAATTAAAAGTCAAAATAGAGTTCATTTTGGACTAAATCACAACACTGAGCAACCACATCCCAATCGTTTCCTTGGGTAAGAAATTTCTAAGAGCTAGCTCCAAGGTTCGAAAGTCATGTGAAGCTGTTGGACCCTTATGAAATGCTTAACTCCTTGGGGTTCTGCATACAGTTATACCATACAATGCGAAATGAGCACTTGGATGGGGGTACTCTCACATTTGGCCAAACTGGGATGTTCTGCGCTTTTTTTACAAGATATCCTTGGGTCCTGTTTTTTACCAAAAAGTCCTTAATCATGGGTCAACTTTTCTGATTGAGCCCCAAATAGCGATTTTGGGGTAATAATTTGAGTGGCGAAAACTAAAAAAAAAATGAAACAATAGGCCTAGAGATTTTTCAACGAAAATCCTTAAAATGGGAACGCTTTTTTGGCCAAAATCACCCTCAAAGATGGGTAGAGATTTTGAAGCTCTAGCGGCACACCCCTGTCCAAGTCAAATCTGAGTATTGTGTACAGAGCAAAGAGAGCGTATCATACCCAGGTTTAAGGAACTGATGGGGTTAAGAAGTAACACCCCTGGAGTGCAGGGGGTTGAGGGAGGGGGCTCCTTTAAGCAATTTGGAAGCCTTTCTGCACTCCTGACAGTTACCCATGGGAGATCAAAACCATATTGATCTTAGTCCATACGTGTACTTTAAAAAGAATATAGTAAAATTCTACTCACAAAAAATGATGATTTTTTTTTTGCAAGATAATCAATTATGCAGAAAAATGGCTGTATTAAGGAAAAAAGATCAAGAGGGTTGCACTCCTGGGTTGCACTTCATCATTCGGTAAATACACTCCCGATCAAAAGTGTTTGCGCACCCTTAAATACGGGCAAAACGTAATTATTATATCAAACGACCAAGACTGTGAAAAAATTCATGTTTTTTTATAGGAGCTTAATGTATCCAATATAAGAAATTTATGTTTCCTCTGATATTTGATCTTCCATAACCATAAAAATTACTGATTTCCCGGATCATATACAAATATTCCACACCCACTTTTTGATACGTTCCTATGTTGTTTATTATTCAATGCGCATTATCACCGTGTAGCCGTAAAGAACATTTTCAGGTAAAAAGTTTTCCAACAAATGTGCAGTTATGTATTTAAACTCTGTTTATTATGTGCAGAAGAAAGTACACAATATGCTTAGCACGCCATATTTTCAAATGCGATAAATGCAATTCTTGTTGAGTTTTTTAGATATATGTATGTAAAATATAAATCCGAAAAAAATATGGCGCAAATGATGAACGGTTCTCGAGATATGGCTGGTTAAAGGTTTGGTGCGCAAACACTTTTGACCGGGAGTGTACATATGGGTCGATGTTGACAGGTAGTTTTCAAAGGGAGAAACGCACAGAGAGTAGAAATCGATGGTCAAATGAGCTACATGTAAAAGGGCTGAATCTTACAAAATCCTACAGTAGAAAATGAAGAAAATAGTCCAAGAGGTCCAAATACATCACAACCGAGTGGTTTGATATGGGCGAAGATTGGACTGGGATGCAAGGGATCCCAGTTGGAATGCGTTAAAATAGGGATTTTTTATGGACAGTAAGATTTGGGGTTAGGGTTGTGCGAACTCGCAAAAATGAAAACTCATGATTTCAACTTGTTTTAGTTATATATATGAGTCGTAATAACATTGTAGGGATAAGGGTTAGGTTAAGACTGGCCATATCGGATGTATCTTATTGAGCTTAATTCCTCTGGGAATTTGCTATTTATATGGACTGCATGCTTCCTCTATAACATGTGCTTATTGCATGTGCCACATTCACCTCCTACAGTAAATACAGATGGGTACAATGTGTATAAAAAGACAATTTCAAAGTGTGCAAGAAAAAAGAGAAAAAAATGTTAACTAAAATAAGAAACCAATAAAATCACATATGATTTTAAGGGGTTTTCTCAGAGATGCAAAATCTCCATTGATTTTCTTAAACATTTAGGCCCGTATTCCAGAAAGATGTTTAGCTAAACCATTGTTTAACTGAGCATCAACTGTCCAGGAATGATACGCATCATTGAAGCTTTCAAGCAGAACAGTTCAATGAGCCGTGCTGTTGACGAGAAATAAAACCTTGATTTAGCTTAGAAACACCTTTCTGGAATACGGGCCTTAGTATTTAGTAGATTTATTTGAGCTGATAACAAATCTAAAAGAAAAAAATATACCGTGCTCATTTTTGAGATTCAGGCATTTCAAAAAGTACATATTTCCAAAAAAACACCCGATTTACCACACAGAGTATAGGGAAAGCTCAAAAAAGTTGATCATTATGTGCTTGTAAAATGGTAAATGCTCCATTGATTTTCTAAATTTTTACATATAAAAGCATTTTTTGCGTACTTCAAAATACTGAAATAAAAAAATAGGGTCACTGTGTTAGTTTTCAAGAAAAATTACAAAAACTGAAATTTTTAAATAAAATTTGATTACTTTGATGGCACATCTGAGCCTGCATATAACTTCCCACATACATATTACACAGTGATGCGGCGCGTGATTAACTACACGAGTTAGTAAAGCTTGCGTTCAGTGTGCATTGAAATTTGTGTACGCAAAAAGGGTGCAAACAATTGTTTGTATTTTTACTATTTTATGAAACAATCGTTATCTTGCAGTTGCAAGCAACTGCATCTCTGAGATAACCCCTTAAACCCTGACTTTTACCTTCATTCTATATTTGTGTTGACCACAAAAGGAATAACATGAAACTGTTATAACTTGAAATAGGTTTATCTAGATTGACAATTGTCAGTCGGTACATAAAATTTCATGAAGGCACTTATAAATGGAGTAACAACCCAATGAACATGCCAAAAATCAATAGAAAACAAAGGAATTTTTAAGGGAAATATTGTATTTTAAAATGGACAAAAAGTTGAGCAATGTTGATACATCATATTAAAGCTTGTAATTTTAGCATTTTTAATATGTAGGCAAATCAGAAAAATGATTCTTCCTGACTTTGTCCGGATTACATCTGTGCTACAAATCCCCTCATTATAATAAGGACTCCGGACTCCTAGACTCTGTTCTGCACTTGATACCACACGCCTTGCTCAGCTCAACTACTCATCTAAATTACTTTGGTCGGCCGCCAACAAGGCTTTCTCACTAGCTGCACCAGGTTTATGGAACGAAATACCCATCACCACTCACTCCTCCAACTCGCTGTATACTTTTAAAAAGGCACTTAAATCACATCTTTATCCACACTAGTTTGCTCATTCTTGTAGTTTTATTAATGTATTGTGCATACTCTGTTTTTCTGATTTTGTGTGGTTTCATGCACCGTGATCTAAATAAAATGGTGCTTTAAAAATGCCCAGTTGTATGTATGTAATGATGATACCTTATATGGGCCTCACATATGCCAGGGTACTTGGGGGTCGGAGAAACAACTGACAAGCGCATATTACAACATACTGAAAATTATAGCATAAAATTTTGCCTTCAAACTACATGCACATTCATAAAAAAGGGTAATGACCCTCTCTGTTTCCATGAAATCAAAGTAAAATATATAACATTTGTGGTTTGTCCATTCAAAATTATGTAGTTTTTCAAAAACGAAGTGTGTTGAATAGGCAACATTGAATGAATGATTTTAGCTACAAATGTAAGTAGGCCTAATGATTCACAATATATCAAACAGGAACAAAATAATGCAAATAGAATGTGGGAAAATGTCTAACAATTGTTGTAGACAACTCGACCTTGCCCCAACATTTTTGTCAGAAGCAGTCAAATTGGTTTCAAAAAATCAGACCATTTACATTTCCCTGAAAATGATATTTCATAGATAAATTGGTATATATACAGGGTGTCCAAAAATTAACTACACTTTTTTAAATGCTTATAACTTTAAAACCAGGATTCGCATGGCAACTATAGACATATGTATTGATAGAGAATTATTTTGGTACCAAACATAATGCAATTACTAATCTTCTAGGAAAGGAAGAAGGTTTGAAGGTTCAAAGCGGTTGAGACACTGTACCATACAGTGTCGACACTCTTCTGCCACTTCACCATGATGACATGACGCCTCATACAGCTAAACCGTTTAGAATTGCTTTATACATTCACTTTTTTATGAAGAATCATATCGCTCAAGACAAAGAAACTCTGTCCCTGTCACTCTCATGATTAAAGTCCGCCCTATTACTTTTTTGGGTTATTTTAAGGACAGTACATCTCAACACCTTAGACTATTCCTGATCTGAAACCGAACATTGCCAGTGAAAACAGGAAGCTCATGAAGAACATATGCACAAACGTCCAGAACTTTGTCGTTAGAGTCAAAGAATGTTGAAATCTGCAAGGAGGCCATCAAAACATATTCTGAAATACTAGGCAGCTGAATTTTAATAAGAAAGAGGTAATTTATTATGTCCCTGCGAGTGTAACTTTGAATGTCTTTTAAGGGCTAATGCTGTTTTGCGCCATTTAAAGAAAAGCATTATGCTAGAGTTGCGCATCGACGAATGAAAAACATCTTAATGAGCAGTATGTAATTATTAAGACAAAAACACAATTAAACATAGATCTTCGAATTAACATAGTAAAAGTTGTTTCGCTGAAAAGGTACTTAAATATTCATGAATGGTTCTCCTGTCTTCAACCATTGATCCCTCCCTAACATGTGAGTTGCACATTTATTTTTCTTCTCAGTAATTACGTTGAACGTGATTTTCAAAAACGGTAATTGCTTCATGTTTGGTACCAAAATAATTCTACAAGTCTCCTTTATCAATACATATGTATATAGTTGCCATGCGAATCTCGGTTTTAAAGTTATAAAGCATTTTAAAAAGTGTAGTTAATTTTTGGACACCCTGTATATATTCATTATTGTTTTCAAAAAAATTTCCAAATCATTTTCAAAATTGCTGAACCAATGTAATGAACACATTAGGCCTTAAGGGGACTGGCCTACATTCTTTGGCGTTTCTAATTTTAAATCTATAAATATCTTGTTTCTAAGCCTGTGGTTAAACAAATTATTTTTGATTGAACTGTTTCTCTTTTAATATACATATAAATCAAATGAACAAGGATAGGAATCAATGAACAAGGATCAATGAGAAATACTTAATTTATGTGATGCGTTACATCAAAAGGTACAAGTTGTCTACCTTTGACAAAATTGAGATTTCTGTGTTACTTTAAAGAGAATAAATTAAACTTTAAAATGATACCTTGCTTGTGAAAATTGAAGTTTAAATTTTGAAGATATGGTGAATAAAGATGACAATTTTTTTATTATTTTCTTTATAATTTACGAGCTTTATTTCCCTGTATCTCAAAATTTGCTTGGCCGAGAACTTGTACCTTTTGATGTAACGCGTCACATATAGTCTTCAACCACAAAATATTAAGATGGGAGCGTAGCTGAAGCAGTAATAAAGATCATAATGCAGCAGGTTCCAGGTTTGAGCCTTAATCGGACCACGCCTTCATGTTTCCTTCTGCAAAAAACTTTGGTAACAGTCCATTACATTGTAGTCCTAAGTTTTGTTAGTCCTCAGGTTCGCTAGGCTGAAAATGAAATAAGGTTGACAGCCCAAAGGGTATTTTCCTATGCCTGAGGTTTCGCTAGTCTAAATCTCAAAAAAGGTCTGTCAGTCCGTAAATAGGGTTCGCTAGTCCAAAAATGAAACAAGGTCCACTAGTCTGAAATTAAAAAGGTCCACTAATCCTAAGTTTTGCCAATCTGAAAATAAAATAAGGGTAAATAGTCCAAAAATGAAAAAGGTCCGCTAGCCCGTAAATAAAATTGGGTTTGCTAGTCAATATATTAAATTAATTTCTGACTAACAAATCCTATTTTATTTTCGGACTGGCACAGCTTATTTCATTTTCAGACTAGCAAACCTTTAATTTTTTTTTTCATTTTTGCACTGGCAAACCTTAGGATTAACAAACCCTTTTTAATTTAAGACTAGTGAAGTATTGCATTTTCAGATTAGCAAACCTTCGGGCTGTAATCGAAACTTTACTCTAGAGCTAAGTGTTCTGTGGTTCGAAAGTCAACATGAATGAAATACCCATAAACCCTTGAAATTGCCTATTGGCTACTCCAAATGCAGATCCGAAAAACCCCAAATCTGTGTTTCATTCATGCAGATGTTTACATTCTTAGTTGCCGCCCTTGGAAACCAACCAAAATCTCTCCAATAAACTGATTAAAGTGTCTGGTCCATGATAGATCTGCCCGATATTTTCTAGTAAAAATCAGCATGAATGATATTTAATCGATGTAGAACCGATTTTAAAAATAAAAATTGGGGGTCACCGGACTCGTTTCTGCATGCAGGTCGATTTAAAAACAGCATTTTTTGAGTTTTTTGGGGAAAATTAGTACAGGGGT
>JXSR01S038824.1:35008-47653 GCA_000969725.1 Ophiothrix spiculata
TTTAAATTTATTTGTCATTTTGAATGTCTTGCAAGCCATATCTCAGGCCCCCATGAATTGATTCCCATCAAATTTGGGATTTTGTAGGTGTTTTTACCATGCTCAAAAAAATAAAAATATCTAGGGTCGGTGGTAGAAATAGGGTCGGTTGGGTTAGGCCAAATAAAAAACCAAGTTTTTTTCTGGTAACACGCGCGCGTTTCTGTTTAGTTACATATTTTTTTTTTTTGATATTTCGCATCAACAAAAAAAATAATTTAAAAAACCCCACCAAATTCTGTAAAAAGCTTACTGGAGACTTGCGTAAAAACAAACAAACACCAATTCAGGTACTCTCAGCATATCAATTAGTCGACAAGTAATTGTTCATATGTCTGGAGATACAGGAAAATACTCATATTTAGGTAAGATTACATGGATACTCAATACCTATTACAATAACAAAGGCTACAGTTATATATAAAGCCTTTATGGATATTAATGATATTAATAAATAATAAATAACCAAGAGCATTGTGTTTTTCTTCCTGGGAATCCTGCATTTTTTGTAAAAAAAAAAAAAAAGGAAAACCACATATCGCATTACATTTTCGAAAAGTAAAAAATAAAAAGCCGCATACCGCATTTACTTTTTCAATCATGTAACCAGAAACAAACTTTTTTTTTTTTTGGCCTTACGCCAATCAAAAAAAAATTCTTTTAGGCCTTGGATTGAAGCAAGCTTAGACCTATGTATCACAAAATGTCACTACATTGTATTTTGAGTTTTTAGAATCAAAACACTGACATTTGCAACACACGCGGTGCTCAAAATTTTTTGGTAGGTATGCGAGATCCGCGATATCCAACAAAGGGTCTTGCGGAACGGGTTTTTGGTCAAAAATAGGGTCTATGGAACTGATTTTTTCCGGAATTGAAGTCTCAGGAACTACTTTTTCCCCATAAAAATACGACTATTCACTCAAAATTAGGTTGAAAACATTGTAAAACACACTTTTGAGTCATTGTTCTTCGGAAGTTAAGTAATCTTGAAAATAGCCTCTTGGGGAGCGGAAGGGGAGGCTTGAAAAGGGGGGTCTTGAGGGCGGCACATACCCGTACCTTCTCTAGAACAATGTGCACACTTTCGCCCTACCTTCAAGAAAATCACCCAGCCTAAAACGTTAATTTTCTTACCTTTTTGGTAGCGTTTTTTTGGAAAAAGCCACACGTTCGATGAATGACCCTTTAATGATATTAATTGACCTCCTCCCCGACGATATCCGGTTCATACCATTTTCATGATTTTGTAGGGATGGTCTGATAACATGTTGTAAATGACGAGCGCACGCAGATTATGCCATGCGGTATTGATACTGAACACTTAACTAGGTCATTGTATTTTGAGTATCATTTGGTGAATGTCAAATAAATTCTGATTATAATTATTCTGATTCTGACTTTTTATGAAAGTTACCCATTAATAAAATGGAATACGTAAAACATCATGATTGACCTTTGACTTCCCGATGATGCAAGGTTGACATGACATTTATTTCAGTTTTTATCAACGTTGCATCGTATGCCATGCTGCCTCATCACATGCACAGTAAGACATTTATAATAAGTTATTAATGTGAGAGCATTTTCAGAAAGCTTCACGACATACATTTGCCAAAAATGACACTAAAAAAACAGGGCAGTTTAGCGCAACTTTGCCTGTACACTTCGCATCTGACAATCGTATTACGAAGTATATCAATGTCAGATCATATCGGATAAGGAAGTGCCTCTGGGAAATTTGAAGTATCACCCATGTCCACTAATAAGTTATTATCATTTTATTCATTGACTGTTATTTTTTCTAAAGTTTACAAAGTGAATGTGATAATCTTATCACAAAAGACTTTCAAGTATTTATTTTGAGAAAGGCGCAGCACAATTTAAAAAAAAAGCCTAGAAGTAGTGAAAATTGTGGAAGCACCTTATTTGTCCTAGTCCTATTAAAAAAGTTGAATCAGGAAAGTTGAGAATCTCGATTTTCCAGGTCGAATGTACAGGTAGCCCACTTTGGACTACCAAATTGCATATTATTTGGCAACACTGATTCCATACTAAGATTCCCCTACATCAAAGACAATTCCCTCCCTGCTGACCATATACAATGTAAATGAAGGTTGGCAAGAATAGATTTCCCCCTCCTGTAAGAATCCCCTTCGCTTTAATGTCAGATTTTTGATCTCACAAATCTGTCCAGTTTGCACTTCATTGATATCCAGAACATTTTGAATAATTTTAAATTCATTTCATTTTCAGAAATAATTGAATAATGGCAGCTTCCAAGAGGCGGGCACGTGGAGACCGCTACCTCTCCAACATCAGCACCCAGTCTGGGATTTTAGACTATCGTTATTTCCACGATTCTATGGTGTCACTACCAAGGACCTTTCAATATCCAAACACAAGTAAGTATATCATAGGCCTAGATGTCTGTTAAAATATGGTAATAGGTACGTGTGAGCTCCACCTGCTAGTCATAAGGCTTGCTAGTCATGTGCAGAAGTTTGTTATTCATTACAATACTTTTAAAAAGTCCACTATGGTATTCATAATTGAAAAAAGGGTTTGCTGTCATGGAATTAAAAAAGGTTCGTTATTCAAAAAGGTTTGATATTTTTACAAAATACGGTAACAAAATTGTTCTAAAATGTCATCATTTTACAAAAAAGGTGGCATTTTACAAAAGTAACATTTTGCACCCTTTCATATAAATAACGAACTTTTTTATGAATAGTAAACATTTTTTCTTATATGAATAATGAAGTTGACCACATATATCCTCAAAGCAAGTACCCAGTCTGGGATTTTAGACGTTTCTATGACTCTAAGATGTTGCTACAAAAGAGTTTCATTATCCAAACACAAATTGATGGGGAGGGCAAATTGGGACAATAACAGGAGCAGAGATTTTTAAAAGGTGAATGTTGATGTAATCGCTATTTCTTTAATAAAGCTGTTGATTCCACTTTAATTTGCTTTAAAGCGTTTAGCCATATTTTATTTTCTCTGAACGATTTAACAGATATTAACGGCGATTTTATTAGATTTAAATTTTCATGTTAACACTAAATGTTCTCAAGTTAATTCAAAGTACACCCATCAACACAATACAATTGACATTAGACCATTTGTTCACTACATTATCTGTTGCAACATTTAGAAAAAAATTAGGTGTTGAATTTTATACAATCTTTTGCAAATTATGACAATACAACATTATACAATAATACATGCATGAAACAAGTTCATGTACAAGGTTTTTCTTCACCATGCACCCATTTACCCCATAATTATCAAATTTTGACTGGTGATTCAAAAGTTTTGAATACACCAGAAGCCATTTTACTCTTGTGATTGACTAATAAATGGGTGCAACCTACCAGGTATTTCAGTTATTATTAACACTGCACAGTTTTGTGTTGATTTTGTTTTTTGTTGCAAAGATTGTTTTAAGTTTTGATCTGTTTTATTGATATTTATGAATAATTATCATCCGTGAGGGACCGAGAAACATGACTATTTTTTACTTTGCCTAAATTAATCTTACATGGCAATGTTCCCATATTTTATTTCCCTATTAACCTGCACCAGTTTCTCATGGACATGATTAAAATCTGTCTGTAATATATGGCATAGTGAAGTGGTAAATTGGCGCGTTTGTTGAGTCCAAAGTTTAACCTCAATTACTTGACATAGATAATTTGATTCATAAAGTGTTTAAAAATAAATAGTGTGTTCTTGAAAGCAAACAAATGGCAATAAAATGAATTTGGTTGTAGCAACTTCACAGTGAGGATGTGATCAGTTCTTAGTATTACCAGTTTTACCACTGCAATGTCAGTGGCAATGAATGAACCAGTGTGTTCTTTTGGAAATATCCTACTACATGTAGTGAAAATGACATGCCATTTTTTGTTTGTTTAACAAGTCTGCAATTTTAAAGACTCCCACCCCTGTCCCCTGCATAAGTGCAGTTTACATAGAATGTTGGAATGAAATTGTATATCATTACTGATTTTGTTCTCAGTAAAAGCATAGCTTAAAATGTATGATACATTTATCAATTATTCAGGTTATTCAATTATATGAAAATCATAGAATGAAATGATTTTTTTAAAATATTGTTTTAATTTTACTTTTTTAAAATTTAATTTGATTTGATTTAATTTAATTTTTTATATTTATTTGTTATTTCACTAAACAGTACGGTATTTAAGAATGTGACAGCAGTTCAGCGCTTACCTAAATCCAGACACCGCTTAGCAAAGATGAGAGGCAAGATATTTTTTGATGCGCCCCCATCTAAATTGGCCCATGCAATAAGTAAATGTTAGTGGCCAATGGAAGTCACAGTTCTTCCATTTGAATGGTTGCACATGCCAGGTGGTGCAAGATTTCAACTGGCAACCAGTAATATTTGCTGATCACATGGTATGTCCTGCATCCCCTGCCTGCTTTTGCCATCAGCTAGGTGACATTTAGTAGGCCTATTACTCAGATTCTATTTCTAGACTTCATCATTTGAGGCAGATGTTTCCAAACTGTCAGATGGAATTCTTTGACAGAGTTTTGACAGATCTGCAATAGATCATAGACAAACAGGCATGCATGATCTGACCACATACTGTCCCTGCCTGGATGTTCTTACATCTTGAAAAGCCTCTCAAGTTCAATTCCAGATTCTGTTAACAGGAGAAATTTTTGTGTAACGTTAATATTCACGTATGTTGTATTGAATCTCCGGATTTTTGCACAAGCATAAATTCATGAATTATAGGGATGGAATATTTGAACTCGATATTAATGTTTGAAAATAAGCTCATCATCAATAAAAATATATAGAGTGAATAAAAGTTCATGGATAGCCCTTGAAAATTTTGTGCACAAAAATGTTCTTAAATGTTTAAGACTCCCAGCAGAGATGTATAAATAGCAACGAGGGAATTGGGGATGTGACTGCATGTAGTTTAGTTTGGGTATTATTTGTATAGGTGTTGGTTTAAATTTACTGATGAAAGCAGCAACATAATTAGTCTGCCAATGGATTTACGTTCTCACAGCACAATTTAACAAGTTTGATGCCAAGTTGGATTGTTTCGCTAATTTGCATCTTTTCCAAAGAGTTTTGATATCTTGGTTGGACATATAACACACATGTGTGTGCCTTGCTGCACCGATGGCTGTACAAGTGTATGGTTGGCAGCATGGTGACAATGATTGTATTGCGCTTACTTCTAACCTACCAGGTATTTCAGTTATTATTAACACTGCACAGTTTTGTGTTGATTTTGTTTTTTGTTGCAAAGATTGTTTTAAGTTTTGATCTGTTTTTATTGATATTTATGAATAATTATCATCTTTGAAGGGCAAACAAAACTACACAGCAATCATACAGCATCTGCGTTATGCATTTGTCAAAAACGCCTGGCCCCTGGGTACCCAGGGACAGCCGGAACTTGCACTACCTGATAGCCCGGGTTTAGTTTAAACGATATGAATGTGACTTGCTACGTGATGTAATCGCCCGGCTAGCAGGGGTCGGGACTTGCTAAGATTCGACATACAAATATTGATTAGATGGCTAGGATTTATGGTCATGACTTGACCAGGGCACAGTCGTGGAATTGACAATTAAAAAATACACCTCATGTGCAAGTCCTGTTATGAATACGTTTAATTCGTTATTTATACGGTGGTGGTCCGTTTAGCACACGTTCAATATGTGAAACTTGTGTACGTTTTTCGTACGTTTTGCTCTATACGTTGATGTCTGACAGAGCCTTAATTTACAGTCTATCATCGTTTAAAGGACTGGCCTTGATTCTTCCCACTAATTTTTTACTACATATCTTTTACATGAATAAATAGAACATGAGAACTTAATATAACCTAAAAGTAGTTTTCTGTGATTTTGAGGAATATTGGAGAAAATTGCAATTCTTTAAAAAAATTATTTTTGCGGCTGGTGGCAAAAAATGGTGTGAAAAGTGTTTCTAGTTTCAAATCTTAAAAAGATCTTGTTTCTATAGAACACCCATGATGGGTAAACAATTTATTTTTGATGAAATTGTTTCTCTTTTAATATGTATTAAATTATCTCCAGGATCTTTGTTTGATCTTTTATCTGATAAATTCATCTGAGGTAGGCTACACATTTAAGATTAAGAAAACACAGGATACATGTAGTTACACCACCTTCACAAAATGATATATTGCAAATTAATTCTCTGTCAATTTGAGCCATTTCTGTGTTAATTTGTGTACTTTTTTGGATTATGCTACACTTTTAAGCTTTATTTAGAGCATTTCCATAAGTTTTTAATTCTAGGTGGAATCTAGGCTACTTCCTTTAACTTTTATGTTGCCTGACGTGTGACTCATTCAACTAGATAAATTCATGTAATTCTACTATCTCTTTAATAATCATGAATTTGTAATCTAATAAAATAAATTTTCGCTAAGAGTTCTGATAAGCAAGCTATACTAGCGTAAATACGAAAGTGTCCGAAAACTGGCAGTGTCCGAAAACTAGCATCATTACCCTACCTCAAGGGTCCCAAAATCAAAATTGATTTTTTTGGTCTCATCTGAAAGATTATACTTTAATCTTTAAAATGACACCTTGCTTTTGCTTATTGGATGTTCGATTGCAAACTTATGTCCAAATTGGTAAAAGGCATTGGGCTGATTCGAAAAAACTATAGTTCAGCTGCAGAGAAAATTTAAAGGGACTGGCCTAGATCCTGTCCGCTGATTTTCTGACTATATATTTTTTTCACGTGTATCGATAGTACATGATTATACTAACATATCCTACCAGTAGTTTCTGCTAAGTTTGTGTAACAGAGGAAAAAAATGAAATTTTTTACCAGCTGTATTTTTTGTCGCCGGCGACAAAAAATGGTTGAAAAAGTGTTTCTAGTGTCAAATCTCAAAAAGTTCTTGTTTCTACACCTGTGATGGGTAAACATAATTATTTTTGATAAAATTGTTTCTCTTTTGATACACGTATTAACTTATCTTTAAGAGCTTCAATTGATATTTTATCTGGTAAATCCATTTGAGGTACAAATTTAGGATTTAGAAAACACTGGATATTCACACCACCATCACATATACATTTTTGTAGATATATTGCAAATCAATTCGCTGTAAATTTGAGCCATTTCTGTGTAAATTTTTGTAGTTTTATGGATTTTACTACACTTTTAAGCTTTATTTAAAGCATTTCCATAAGTTATTAATTCTAAGTGGAATCTAGGCTAGTCCCTTTAAGGTTTAAGTTTTTATACTGAGTAAAATTTGAATGAAGAAAGGATTTTTATCTTGGATTTTACCATATTTTTCTTATGTTTTGGATGTAACATCCAAATAGATCAAAAGAAATATTTATTTGATTAAACTATGTTGATTCAATCAGAAATATTATCATAATATTAAATGCATTTGATTTGCCTTGGAAATGATGAACAAAATATGCAGAGCTATTTTATTTTATGGGTTCATGTAATGCTTTTCATAGAATTACATTGTAATTTTATTCATTGTTTTGAATGATTCAGCTGGCTATTCTAATATAATTTTCTAAATTGATTTATATTCATCTGGGAATCCATATTAAGCGGGAGTGGTTGGTGGAGGTTTTGTTGGGGGGGGGGGACACACATTTTGTTGGAGTATATGGGCACCTGTGGGCTCCATGATAAATAATAGGCCTAATATGCATTTGTTGTATTTTATTGTTGTTAAAAGACATGAAATAGCTATGTTAGATTATTAATATTCAACATTTTCATGAAAATCGAAAATTTATACAGTGACAAAATTTGATGATTTCTTTGTTTTGGCCCTATTATGGCATTTGAAGATTTTATGTGGATAACACATTGTGCTCATTGCTATTAAAATTGCAATTTATTTTATTTTTCTATCAGTAAGCATCTAATTGCTAGGAAAAGCATGATGATATCTTAGTTTGCCAACAAACGTTGGTTATTCCCATGGATTTAGAGAGGAGATACCCGATTCAGCGCCATTTTTAATTTTTGCATGAAGACAAAATTGGGGTATTTTGGGGTTTTCCCAAAGTTGTGTTGTAACTTGTCGCAATTGTAGCACATCCAGGACTTATATGATCTGTTTTGTTTGGCACACTTTTTGCGTATGTGAGCTTGGTAAATCAAAGTACAGTTAAAGGACACATTGTTACGGAGTCCTGAGAAGACCCCCGAAATAGCAAATACTAGTATAGCGCCCGCTTACGGTCAGTCAGCATCTGACTTGGATTCGAATACCCTCAATTTGAGCCTCATGACACCATTACAAGTCCATTACATGGGCTGGAATAAATACGAGATCTCACATCTTTATCTATATGCTGTTGCATTGGGCTGTTTCTTAGCCTTTGGCTCCATCTTACTGAATGTGGTCTTTCTTGACAGACTTCCAAACTTGGACAAATGATGTAACGAAGATTCATAGTTACATTGTAGCAGGTATATGATAAAGTAAAAAGTCAGTTGTCATGATTTTAACATCAAGGTTATAATTTGTTATGTTTGCACAATAGGAATTTTGACTATCAATTTGTTTTTAACCATAATACAGGCTCTGCAAGCACATATGTTTTGGAATTGTTACATTTTTATCAAAAAGGCTTGAAGTTGAGATGTTGGAGAACATTAAGTTAACACTATTTAAGATATTATCACTGCTATGAAATATAAAATCAATTGACATATATTTTATATTCGACATATATTTTATATTCGATAATGGCCTTTCATTGAGTGGAAAAATCAATTTTATTGAGCCTAATGCTATTTATAATTACCAGATAAAGTAACTAGTCCACTTCTAACCCAAAGACATAATGACCATGAAATATGTGTACCACCGCGGCAAAAGGGTCCAGTTGTCGGCTCGTACATGTTGCTCCTTGTAGCATATCTAATGTATGGTATTTGTATACATCAGATATGCTACAATGAGCAACATGTAGGAGTCGTCAACTGGACCCTTTTGCCGCGGCGGTACACATATTTACAATTTCATATGATATATACATTCTAGACATTATCTATGCATTAATCAAATTTATATACATTATTAATAATACATTTTATTTTTTAATAATTATATGTGCATAATATTCATTTATAGATAATTCAGACCAATTATTCATTTTCAATTTTTATCACTGATTGTTTATTATTTATAATTAGTATGGAGTTATCCAAGATGTCTAATACGCAAAGCTTTTTCAAAATATTATAGTGAATGTTGAGCTGAGTCACAAAAAAATAATTCTTTTTTTTCCTAAGGATCATCTGTCAAAAAACAAAAACTGAGTAAAATTTGTTACTTTCCTGGATTGCATCATGTGTTCTGATTAACTGTCTAAAGATCTAGACAATTTTTTTCATATTTTCTAACATATATTTTGTTGTTTGTTTATGATGGTGATAACAAATTTCAGGATTGATTTTATAGCATGAGTTTAAACTTGCAATTCACAAACTTTTACAAAGCACTTTTCAAATGTTAAAGGTGTCATTCATGATTCTGATGTAACGAAAACCTCAATTCTTTTCTAGCTAAATGAAGAGAAGAGTGCAATGTAAGCTGAAAATCTCATTTGATTTGGAACATTTGTTTTCAAGTTATTTTCAGCATTTTAAATATCCCCATAGGCTACTGATAATTAGAAAATGACACATTTTCCACTTTTCTTAAATGCAAGCCCATTTGAAAGAATGTTTAGAGGTAATGGTTTATATCATATACCAGTCTTTGAAGGATTCTTAGGCTTGGATCAGACTTTTTCTTCCTATAGAATATTCTAGATGCAAATTTTGTGCAATATGTATTAATTATTCAATAAACTTCCGCTGAATATTATGTGATGATAACTATTTCATATTCGATGTAGTTGCGAATAAAAATGTATTCTATATGATATTCATACACTCCGCGTGTGCTGCGCGTGTCACCTAACCAATCAGGACGCAAGAATATAAAGTACGCGGAGTGCAGTGGATTTTCACAATGCACTGCGCTTGTTGCGTTCCGGTTTGCGTGACGGGCGTTTAGTGCGTATGGATGTTTCATTGTTTATGTCGGGTGATTATTTATTTAGTTTAGAGAAGTTTTGGATTTTGATAGTCATATTAAAGGCCTTATTTCTTTACATAAAAGATACAATATTATTTTTCTGTCGTGTATGAATTAGATTAATAAATTTGCATTCCATAATGCTCGTAAAATGAGACAAAAATCAATGCACTTGCGGTAAATTTTGATTGCTGTCCAATGCACTCGGCCCCTACGGGCCTCGTGAATTGGACACATCAAAATTGACCGCGCGTGCATTGATTTTGTCTCATTTCACTCGCGTATGAAATGGGCATTTATTAACCTATAATCATCAAATCCCTGTTATAATCCAAAGGTGCATTAGTACCTAAGGAGAAATAACTTTAAACAAGGAAAGTTGTTGCATCGAATAATCAGTGTGCCAGAAAGTCTGTACTGGCCCTTCATAGCTAAAAATCTCAATTTGTTAGAGGTGACGTTGAGGATGAAAATCATGAATTGCCTTCTTACATTTGTGAAGTAATCGGCTTTACAGCTCATTCACCCATCTATTAAGTATACAGAAAAATAGGTTTTTAGTGGATTGCATAGCTCAAAATAGAGAATCACTATTGATCAAAATGCACAGAGCTGATGAATTGGATTTAAAACATTCAGGTCTGAAAATGGTAATTTGAGGAAAAAGAGCTTTACCCCAATTTTCTGGCACAAGCATTAGTTCTTTGTCATAGACAGATAAGAAAGTAAGAGCTTGATAAAAGCCCCCATGAAGAAACGTGTCAACTATGGAATTGTTACTCTCAAGCGGCGGTCATTTTTCTTGTTGGAGAAACAAAAACGGATAGGTTTGTATATCATTATTCACCAAAGCGGTCTGTGGCTTTTGGTCATTTTCTAACACAAGTTTCATTGTTTTTAAGTACCGGTATTTAAAGGAAACATAATTTGAAAGTTATGAATATATTTTATGCCTTCTGAAGACAAGGTTTGAGATTTGACCCCGGTTTGACTGCCATAAAATGGAAACAATAAAGATGCCTCAATTAGAGAATGGCACATGATTCTAGAATGACATTTTGTGTAGAATTCAAATATGAAGTAAAAAATGCCGTACCTTGAACTTGAAATTTTCCCCATTGACTAATACAGGGTCGAGATTGCCGAAATTGTAGTAAAAATGGAAAAATCCAGTTGTCAAAAAAATATGAATTTTTTTATAAAGCACTTTAAAAAAAATAAATACCATACCCTTATGGGCCATAATGATGGGCAAGCCATTCGTTTTGTAGGCCTATACGGCTTTATTTAAAAAAACTGAAATTTTTTTGACAAATGCCAAGACTTTTTGCACACGTCAAAAAATCAAGGGGTCCGGTAGGGGTCACATTTTCTGAATTTTCTTCACTTTAACACTGCAAAGTTAGTTCACAATGGTTAAGAGTTGAAAGCCAACTAATTTTCACACAAAATGAGGGGTAATTGACCCCAGTAGGACTTTTCTTTCAGATGTTGCAACAAATTTATGACAAATTTTCTGGAAAATTGTCATTTTTTCGAGTGACTTTTGTCACGCAGAATGTTGATTTTGAGTGAATAGTATAGCCATACCATGCTATAGATTTAGCTAAAAACTGTTTTATTTGAAATATTTAATCATTCTTTGTTTAAAAAACACTTCTAAAGACTGATTTTATCATATTTAATGAGTACACACTGCAATTTTTAATGGGAGGTAAAATATTCCAATACCCTTCCTATGAGCCGAAAAATGCAAATGAGCTTGACCATTCGAATGGTAGTATTTTGAATGTTGTTCTTGAATGGTGTTTTGAATGGTATTGAAACACCATTCGAAGCCTGTCGTATAAAGCTTTTGAATGTTATATTTTGATTGAATGTTGTTTTATTTGAATGTAATTTTTAAGGTACGGTAATTAATGCAAAATGCCATTCATATAGAGGTCTACTTTCAGGGAAAATTAATTGACACACACCAGTCATTATCGCATGAGATTTTGATACTCGGATAGGCTAATAAAATTCAAAGTTAGTAAATTGATCTATTGATTTCCATCAGTGTATGGTATTATATAATTGATAAGTACGTATTTTCACTCCCACATTTGCCCAGGCCCACTACCGGATTTATAATTGGGCCCGGTGGGCCCGAGGACAAGGGGCCCTTGAGCATGAGAGCATAAAAAAGAAAAGAAAAAAGAATGCTTCATCACTTTGTCGTCAAATTAAACTGTGTGTTTTATTAAATAACCTACGTACGTCATTTTGCCATCAGCATAGAATATTCTAAGCAAAATATTTTATACGATAATGAGTCTGCATGACAGGGCCTTAATGCAGCGTGACCGTGTCTTACGGTAGCAAGATAATTCAAAACGACAATGTCGTTTTTGTACTAAGAAGTAGAAAACAATTTGTATATTACAATAATTACAGTTCAGATATGAAAAATATTACATGTGGTGTCCCCCAGGGATCTATTTTGGGACCGTT
>JXSR01S038829.1:0-29965 GCA_000969725.1 Ophiothrix spiculata
TTTATAAGCAAAGAAGGAAAGAAAGCCATGTGATCAGGATACAGTAAAAATATTACTTGGTAAAAGTGGGTTCATTTATATCTTTCCGAGCTGCTCTGACACAAACATAATGACGCTTCATTAAACAAGTGCTATAAATAAATATCCATTTGCTACTGTTTTGTGTTTGCTGCTTTTATGTAACATAAGATAAGCCCACCTGCAACATGTGTCTTGAAATATGATTTAGATATAATTTTTTAAGAACAAGTGTTATGGTGTGAAAGATAAGATTAATATTTGTTGTCTCTTAAGGGGTGAAAGCACATCACTCATTGTTTCATCTTTGCAAATTTATTTTTTACCACAACTTTTGAACAAAGTGCTTAAAGTTAATAAAAGTATACATTTCCAGAAAGGAATTTTCACAAGGAACATGATGGTGATGTTGATTTTTAACCAAAAATCACATTTTTTGAGAAAATCTCGAAAAACACTTTTTTTGGCCATTTGGGTTTCCAACCAAGCTAAATATAAATTTTTTTGAAAACATGACCTAGGAATGGGTATTTTAATTCTAAACACTCACTCGCATGTTGCGTCTTTTTTACTTTTTTGGATTTTGGCCAATTTTTTGATTTTCATCCCAAATAAGGTCAAAAAATGGCCAAAAATTGAAAAAAGTGAATTTTTGACCTTCATGTTCCTTGTGAAAATTCCTTTGTGGAAATGTATACTTTTATTAACTTTAAGTACTTCGTTCAAAAGTTATGGTACAAAATAAATTTGCAAAAATGCAACAATGAGTGATGTGCTTTCACCCCTTAAAAGTCCTTGTAATACGATGCTTTCAGGTGCATATTGTCTGAAGTTAGCTGTAGGATGTCTGTTTATCTTTGAGAACCACATATAAAAACATTTTCACATCTATTATGAGTTCAATATGCACACCTTACAGAATTGAGATTGTGATTTTGTCTTTCATTTATGTTTTAAGTGCATGGAATTGTATTGAACGAATAAACCGGTTGAAGTTTGCTTGGTAGAAATACACTAGAACGCAAGTTTACTTAGCAGAAATTATTTAGAAAAGTTAATACATCATTTTACTAATTATTTTACTGGCTATATCAAAATTCTTTGTACCCAGATCTATTTTATTTTCAAAAATATTTTAAAAATAGAAAGAAATTTATAATTTCAAAGCTTTTGCTATTTGTGAGTAGTAGAAATGATATCTCAGCTTTAACATCTCAATGTTTAAAGGCAATTTAGCACTATTTCCCAGATTTGTAATCATTTAATGAATGATCTTACTGATACTTGCTGCGTTATACAAAAATTATTTCACCATTATAAACATGTTGTTAAATGGTAAATATTTTAAACCATTTCATAATTTCAACGCCAAATAAGAAATGAAAAATGTTATTTTACAAAATGTTGAAAAGTTAACACCATGAGAAAAATTCTGAATGAAAATGACTTTTAAGGTGATGAAGTGGTTCTAGCACTTTATTGTATAAATAAATTCATTACTTCAAGTCCAAACTATTAATACTTAAAGTAATTTTAAGTTTTTTTACTATATGCTAACATTGCCTTCAAAATAAAACGTTTTACACACAATCACTGGGATGTAGGAGTGCTGAATGAGGTCAAAATTCTTACTCCAAATTTTAGCCTTTAGGTGTTTTACATCTCACCTGCAAATTCCTCTAGTATCAATGTCAAAGCAAGAGAACATAATCAAGATACTGCAGTTTAAATGGCTGTTAACAAACTAAAATACAGGAGAACGATCGTATGAACACCGACATTTCCTTGCTCTTAGCTCTTTTTTCAAATATTCTCTTTATTTATTTTGTCATCCAATCGAGCGAGAAGGAACAAAACGCTATCATTTATATTGCCGTTGGGCAAGATAAAAAGGTTTATAATGATTGACACTCATCTTTTTGAGTAGTTAAGCAGCCAGAATTATTTTTGATTTTAATTATTACCTGCCATGTCAACTTAGTACAACGGAGACGCTAGAGATGACATTTTCTTAAGAATTGTGAGTTTTGTAAAGATCTTGAAATACAACTCAATATCTAAAATTGAACTCCAAATGAAAGGATAAAATAAAATTTATATACTCTTGAGGATATAAATGTTAGAGTTTGGGAAAACAACACGACGTGGTTCAAAATGTTCAGAAAAGGCAAAACAATTATTCCGAACATTTTTTCGTCACCAGGACCTTGGTTAAAGGGATACTTAAATTACAAACAAATAATCAAGTTTTGAGGCTAGTCAGTTAGCCAGTTTGTTGGCTTAAAATACATTTTTGTAGATAAATTCAAGCGATTGCAATATTTTAATTAACAAGTATATATTTTAATATATACTTAAAAGTTCTTATCAAATTTGTGTAAAAGTTATTATTATGTAATTTTGTATCATTAATTACTGATATTGTTTTAACAGACAGAAATTCGTCATGCTGATTATAAAGTATAAACACGTTTTAACAACTCATATATCTTGCAAACAAATACAAATAGAGGAGTTTGCAAGATACTTGATATACACCGGGACATACCCAACGGTTAAGGGTGACATAACACCCTGACTTAAAGCTGTATATTGTTTGGTTAGTTTCACTTGTGTCAAGTGATCGGATGTATCATTATGCAAATTTTGCGAGATGTCAGTTTATAAGCAAAGAAGGAAAGAAAGCCATGTGATCAGGATACAGTAAAAACATCACTTGGTAAAAGTGGGTTCATTTATATCTTTCCGAGCTGCTTAACAATTGTTTTAAATATCGGTAGTTCTTTTGTAAAACAGTTTTAAATCTCGGTCAACTGCGGCAGCTGATGAGTGATGACATGAAAATGCAATGGAAAGTTCATCTGTTCTCAACTCGATTTGCGTCGAGTCGGAATTCAGCTTTAGTTTTATTTTTACGGTTGAACTTGGAATACGGGCAACGTAAAATCACGTATATTGTCCATGATTATTTGAATCACGTTATTATTTTCTTTGATGCTCTGTTGTGTTATAGGTTAAGGTCTCAGCAAAATCGAAAATAACGGGTTGACTTTTTCATTAAAATGTTATTTGAATCATACATGGATTGCGCGTCCAAGTCAAATATTTAAAAATGTTATAACTCAATCTGCTTAAGCAGAATAAATCGAATTCCACCTAGGCTATTATTTCCCTCTAATTTTGCCTTAAAATATCCAATTTGAGTTCAAATATCGAAGAACTGTCACAATTACTGTCAAGGTTTGGTACATTGGGGCGTACGTTAAGTAAACTTTGTATCGCGTCAGTAATTTTGATAAGATCTGACAAGATCATTTGCCCTTGTTGTAGAGATGTCACCAGTCGTGTTTGCAACTTACGATTATGAGTCAGAAGCGTTACGTACAATTTTATATACATACACTCCCGGTCAAAATTGTTTTTGCACAAATCCATTAACCAGCCATATCTCCAAAACCGATCATCATTTGTGTCAATTTTTTTTTTTCGGATTTATAATGCATTTACCGCATTAAAAAATATTGTGTACTTTCTTCTGCACATTCAAGAACGGAGTTTAAATACATCACTGCACATTTGTTGGAAAACCCACGACCTGAAAATGTTATTTACGGTTACACGGTGATAACGAGCAACAAATAATAAACTACATCAAAATGTGCGTGTATTTGTATATGGTCAAGGAAATCGACCATTTTTATGCTTATGGAAGTTCGGATATTAGAGGAAACTGAGATTATTTATATTGGATACATTAGGCACCTATAAAAAAAAATCAGTTGTCCTGGAGTGTAGCTTCAACTTGAATTTTATAATACATTTCGAGCATTCCTTTTCAATGAGAATTCATGAAAGCTTGATCATGTTGATGATCACCGACTGATGAGATTATACATTATGATATTTCAAATGTTTTTACGACTTCGTGCTGATGGAAAGTATTCCAGGCATGTTTTTGAGGCAAGAATAAAAACTGTGAATTAGATAATATGTTAGAGAATTGTGCAATAATATGAGTTGCTAATGGATTATTATTGTTTTCTCTCGTTCCCATTTGTATAGCTTCGCAAAAAGCGTTAGTTGTAATTTGCACAAGTCATTCGATAATGATACTAAGCATATAATAACAGATTTGGTGATTGAAGTTTTATGGCACACAAAATGGAAATTTATAGTATAGCATTGACTCCGAGCTCTTTTTTTGTTAGCACATCCCTTGGATCAGTTCCTAGATATAGGGAAATATCAGTGTCAAATTTAGAGAACATAATCAAAACACTGAAGTTCAAATAGCTGTTAACAAACTAATATAGAATAGAACGATCGTATATCAGACAGAGGGTAACAGGAAATTCCAAGGGAAACTACATTTTCTTGCTCCTAGCATTTTTTTTCAAATATCAGTACTTTGCTTATTTTGCCTTAAATCGACAAGGAAGAAACCAAATTCTATTTTTTCGTCTTGCCGTTGGGCGTGTAGATTGTGTTCATTTGATTTACAGTAAACTCTCAGTATGATGTTGAGTTGTTAGAATAACTTTGCGGCTCATGCATATGCAAACATTTTAATGGAGCTAAGTCTGGATAGAGTTAAACAAATTTAGTTTTAATCTGATATATTTCTACATGTGCTCTTTTGATCTAATATACTTGTACAAATTTTTGATCATTTTCTTGAAGCGGAATTCAAGCAAAAAATAAAATAAAATAATGAAATAAAATAAATAGATAAATAAATAAATGGCGTAAATATCTGGTCTTTGTTTTGACACCAGGGCCAAAGTCATTTAGAAGTATTTTTAGTTGCAAAAGCTTTTAACTTATTAGCAATGTGTTGCCGTCGTGGCAACTAGTCTACATCACACGGAAAACAAACATTTGTTTTCCTGTTTGGCTGGTGATTATATAAATTGTGTTACCGAAGTGAATCCTTTAAAAAATATGTTAAACTTTGTAATGAAAATTAAAAATATATCATCTAAAAGTTAAGATTTCTTAAAAACAATTAGGAATTATGTGTGCTTAAAATATATAGATCATTTGGCACGACGGTCAATCTAAGTAGCTTATATTATATTATATCATATTTTTTTTTGTTTTATTTAACCATTAAATACTCATGGACGTTTCGAATATAAATTGACAAGCGCTATCCTTAGATGCAGTTTATAATATGATTCTATTTTAAACAAGTAAAGATATTTGGGACAGTTATGTTTAAGAAAAGATGACACATGCGCCTTAAATGTTGCCTTATATTATATTTGGCCTAACAATATTCTTTTATCAGGGAATATCCTGTTAATACCCATTTCGACCCGAATACATCGATAAATGCAATCATGGCAGGTTTCTTAATGGCAATAAATGTATTTTATTTTCATTGAACGTGCCGCAAATTCACTAGTACTGTGATTGCATAACGGGTACTTAAATTGATTCACGTAAAATATGACATATCATTCATATGACCGTCTTTATGGCAAAACAGCCTGATTAAAACTTATCGATACGATACCGTTCAAACTATTTGGTGTTTTTATTAACTGAATATTTTTGCTCTTATCAGTGATGGTACTGAATTCTCCAGTCTTTCGCAAAATGGGGACTTGAAACCATTGTGACTTGTTCTTAGTAAGAGTCAAAAGATTTAGTAAAATATTTTTTAAAAGATGACATCCTTGAGTGCATGCTTCTGCTACAAATTACCGTATGATTTTGACGACCACCAAGAACTGGAAAAACTGGTCACACACTTACTTCTAGAAAACCAATCAATGTTGTCCATTTCTACATCAAATCATCGAAAATAGTTATCACCAAGTGAAGAAACTAAATATAAGTGGGAAGGAGTTAGGCCCTTTTCACATTTTTGGGATGGTCCATGTAGGATTTGGAATTTTAAAAACATCTTTATGAGATACACAGTGCAACGCTCGCACTGATCTATTTCTTCAGTGCAGGGGCGTCGGAAGGAAAATTAAAGTGGTGCGGCCCTTGGTAAAAACCCACTAAGACAATATTTACTATAAACAAATTGGTAAAGTACTACTAGGACATAATATAACGCATCAAATGGAATTAAATTTATTATTTTTTTGGCTGAAAAAAGGTGCGGCCAAAGCCCACACGGCCTACACGGTTCCGACGCCCATGACTCAGTGTATTATTAATTCCTTCGGTTTTTTCCTTTTATTTACCCGTCAGTCAGCCAGTGTGTAGCTTTCATAAGTATATAAATTCGCTTACGTTTTGAATATCTATATATATATATAAATATTCAAAACATATGCTTCCAGTCTGTCAATAATAGCCATGATATCCTATTTTTTATCAGCATGATCAGTATGCTCTAATTTCTGTATAACAAGAGTGAGAGACGATTACTTAGTCGTCTTTAATGGTCGATCTTGTCCTGCATAACATATTTTCATTATGGCACAGTTTTGATATTGATCACATGAGTTAATAAGATATCCAAGTTGATATTTACAAGCTGTTCTACATTTGTTTGCAAGAGAAGATGACAATGTTCAAAAATCCTCACTACAATTAGCCTGTGAAGTTAATGCAAGAAATATAGATTACTTAAGCTTAATTTTACAGAACTCATTTTGTGAATAATGGAAGTAAAGAATCGGATATTCATCACCAACAAAAAAACAAAAAAACAAAAAAACAAAAAAACCCGTTTTTATATTTGTTGTTGTTTGTTTGTTTTTGTTTTGTTTTAATACTTGTTTCTACAAACAAATTATTATAACGCTTTAAATTAAATACAGATACATAGCTGATATCAGTTAACTGTTGAAATCTGATTTGATTTCTAATTTCCAAGTAATCAGGCAGAATTATTGCCGAATTATCAGGCATATTTTGATTTTACAGTTCAAACGTAATAATTATTCAAACTGTATGTAGTAATAAAAGCTTTCTTCTCATTTGGCTTTCGACTTTAATAAAAAACAAAATGAGCTCAAATTTTTACCAAAGTAATTTTTAGTATGGATTTCCATATTTTGTTGTCACCAAAATTAGCTCAAATTTTAAGGTGTCATTTTAACCCTTGTAACATAGTCTTAGCAAATTTACAAAAGGTGAAAATGATAATAGGCTGCATTTACGGCTGGTTTTGGATGAACGGTCACATTTATTGTAGTTACCAGTGAGTATTTAAATATGTAGACGAATTTGAGATGATGCCAATAATTATCGGTATTTTAATGAATGGTCTACAATGATTTCCCATTACTTCTGTTCGTATGTACCACAGGGATCAAATAGAACGAAAGGGTACACTGAAAACTTTAACTAGTCAAGCAGCTGCTTGACTAACTTTAAACTAGTCAGGCAGGTTAGTCCAGCTTGACTGATTAGTTTGACGTTGGTCAAGCCAGGCTTGACTAGCTTTAAACGAGTCAAGTCTGCTTGACTAGCTTGTAAACTAGTCAAGCCCACTTGACTAACGTGCAAAACCTTGACTAGCTTAAGTTAGTCAGGCTGAGCACGGTCAGGACTGGTGGAGTCATTGATGGCAACATGGTGGACAGCACAGACATGTAAAACGTCGTGCCGTTGTTTGACCTCATAAATATCACCATTATGTACTGATGTATCGTGAATCATAACATTTGATTACATGCAGCTCATGGACAATTTTGGTCATATGTCACTCTTAAACCTCTCTCAACATTATTGACGAATTAGCTATATATATATACATCGTGGATTAAGCTTAAAAGCTTGTTATCGTACATGCATGTGCACTGGCGTGCTCGACTAGCTTGCCTGACTAACGTTGCCTAGTCCCGCTTGACTGACGTATCGTTAGTCAAGTCTGCTTGACAAACGTTAAGTTAGTCAAGATGTGTACCATCTGGACTAACTTAAAACTAGTCAGTAACTAGTCAAGCGACTAGCCTAAACTAGTCCAGCTTGCTGGACTAACGTCAATCTGGTCAACAGACTAACTTAAAACAAGTCAAGCAAGTAAAATGAGACTAGTCCAGCATGCTGGACTAGGCTAAGTTAATCATCCTTGTTAGTCCAGCAATACAGACAGACTTAAAGCTAGTCTAGATGTGTACCGTCTGGACTAGCTTAAAGTTAGTCACACTGACCAGTTTAGGTTTTCAGTGTATGTTATAAGGATTCCATGCACTTAGTGCTGATAGAAAGTTATCATTCATGTTTAATTCAAATCATAGTATCTCAGTCTCTGATCACTTCCATACAAATATACCACTAATGATATTAAAACTATATATAGAAATCGAAAGAAGACATAGATCAGGCGGTCTTGAGTATGACTGTGTCTGTGATGATGGGAATCACTATGCCATCATAAGATGTGATTTCTCAGAGAAATGTGTTTAGAATGTTACTGAAAAACAAATCATGCATCAGTACAATACCTCGAATTAAATGTTGCGGGGTTCTGGGGCAAGTATAACGATTGTGAATCTACAAGCAATTGATTTGCATTGCAGAGTACAAAGTCTGATTTGAATTTTAATTCCCAAGAAATCAGAGCGCGGTGAAATTGGATGGACATTCATTTTGGACATTGGACATTGAAGGAAAATCAACTAGAGAAAAAAAGGCCCCTCCCCCCGAAAAAAAAAATAAATAATAATAATAATAATTAATTTATAAATAAAAAAATAAAAACAAACTAGAGTAAATGTGCCCCAGATAACAAAATATCATCCTCAAGATGAAAACAAACTAGAGTAACTGCCCCAGACAACAGAATACCATTCTCAAGATGAAAAAAAAAAAACCTAGAGTAACTATGCCCCAGACAACAAAATACCATCCTCAAGATGAAATCAAACTAGAATAACTGTGCCCCAGACAATAAAATATCATCCTCAAGATAAAAAAATAAACTAGAGTAACTCAGCCACAGACAAGAAAATATCATCCTCAAGATGAAAATAAACTATAGTAAATATGCCTCCAGTTAGGTCTAGGCTCCATTTAGTTTTGGATAGGGACACCCTGCAGGAAAATTTAAAGAGCCTTATTTCTATAGGGGGCCCCTTCAGTTGCATGGTAGACGTATGTGTCTGCCTGTTTTCAGTTTTATTTTCACAATGGCTGGTTTTTGTCACAGATTAATGCATCCAAGTAGCGCGGTGTAATTGGATGGATATTCATTTTCGACATTGGACATCCTAAAAGGCAGTTTTGAATTTGATTTTGTTTAATCTTTCAAAGTTGAAAATTTCGCAATCACATGAGTCAAAATTGCAGGAATCTGACACATTAAAAATATTTTTTTAAACCAGGGTGTGTACACCACCAGCGTGCAAATTTGTTTCTAGAATGTATAATTCTATATGGATTTGATTTTTATTTGATGAGTTACAGATTGAAAACCTTTACAAGAATGAAAAACTGACACATGCCCTAAAATATCAGAATTTATTTTTCGAGATCAAACAGGAAACCATGGAAACACAATGAACATGTTGTTTTTCTTTTTTAAAGGTTACATGCAAAGAAGGTGAACACTGAGCAGTAATGAACCAATTAACACTAATATAGGACGAATACACAACAATTCCTGCATTGTTTTGCTTCCCAATAAAAATAAAAGCATTTTTAGAATACACAACACAAATCTATACCACTTTTTGATGACATGTATAAAGGTTACCTGACCTGTGCAACCAACTTCTGCAGTGCATAGAAGTGTATACAGTTTAAGCAGTATTTTTGTGTGTTGAAATTTTTCACTAACCTGTTATTGACTGGTATTAAGTTAATTATATTCCAAATGATGCTTTACAATAATGTATGAATCTCAAATGATATTAAAAGTAAACTTTAAAAAACTATTTTCAAATTAAACACTGTTTCTAGTCAAAAGTCAAAAAATATTTCAATATATAATATCAAAACCCCATTGGTTTGCATTGTGACTGGCAACACTGCATAATTCTTGGGTAACCTTTATTCTTGTCATTTTGGGTGTTGCTTGGATCATTGGTTTTTGTGAAATGGTCATTGAGTAATAGTTATTTTATCTTATTTTGCTGTTGCTTTGGTGAAAATTGATTACTTTTGTGTTTAATTTGTTTGATACAGCTAAATTCTAGACTTTGGTGTCAAATATGCCCAGCCTTTGCATGTAACCTTTAACAATATAAGGCACTCGCAGCTAGTTAGATCATAGAACGATCAAAACTTTCAGTATTTTCTTTGTAAGTATAACTTCATCAATTAAACCTATGAAAGGTTTACTTCATGACTTTTAATACAATCACCATGTGGCCAATTGTCCATGTGACAATTGTATAGTGTAATTTTTGCTAATTTTGCTAATGTAATTTTTTTTATGAATTAGAATATATTTTGTATTTGTATCAGTTTAATTCTGCATTTTGTTTCTGTTATAGATCTGTTAATCATGGAATAACATGATGTTTTAAATACATATAACTTTATTTTTTTTGAGGACCATAACTTGAATTCTGGGAATCAAGTGAAGTTCATTTAGGTGTCATTTTAATCATTGTAACATGGTCTTAGCAAATTTACATAAAGTGAAAATGATAATAGGGTGGATTTACGGCTGGTTTGGGATGAACGGTCACATTTATTGCAGTTACCTGTGAGTATGATGCCAATAATTATCGGTATTTTAATGAATGGTCTAAAATGACTTTCCATTACTTCTGTGCTTATGTACCACAGGGAACAAATAGAACGAAGGGGTATGTTTTAAGGATGCCATGCACTTCGTGCTGATAGAAAGTTATCATTCATGATTAATTCAAACCGCAGTATCTCAGTCTCTGATCACTTCCATACAAATATACCACTTAAATGATATTAAAACTAAATATAGAAATCGAAAGAAGACATAGATCAGATGGCCGTGAGTATGACTGTGTCTATGATGATAGGAATCACTATGCCATCAAAGGACGTGATTTCTCGGAGAAATGTGTTTAAGATGTTACTGAAAAAGTATATTGTTGCATCAGTAAAATATTCCTGAAAAGAAATGTTTGCAGGTATTCTGAGGCAAGTATAAGATTTTGAATTGATTTGCAGAATCACAAACTTTGCATGTATATATTTCAATTATTAGAGTACAAAAATGTACGGCTGATTTGAAATGAACGAATACAAATATGCCAAAATGAGCAGCATGAGTGTTTAATAAAAACAAAACAATCTTGGTAGCCGATGGTCTCATCCTGGAGTTCATCAAAGGTATCGTTTCTATATATACATCACCTACCAATTCCGCGTAAATATCGTCATGCAAAGTATCAGTGTCAAATTTGCAAAGCATAATTGAAATGCTGAGTTCAAATATAGAGCTGTTAAGAAATCAATATAAGAGGCAATAATCGAACTGGAAACTCAAAGAACAGGATGTTCTGGGAAAATGTCACATGTTCGTTGCTCCTGGTATATATTTGTGTGTGCAAGTAGATAATAAAACTATATATTTTTTGTCTATTCTGATAACTGAAGGACACAAAATCTATTTTTCATGTTCTGCTGTTGGGGATATTTTTTACGTTTACTTTAATTGTTAAACGGTTAAGAACTTGTATCGTTCAGTTTTTGAAGAAGCATGAAACTTAACACAGAATATCTATGATAACCAAGGATCATTAACAGAAATAACCACACAAATTTGACACCCTCTGGTGGCGGCCACCATATGGCCGTCAAAATCCCTACTCATTTGCTTATATCTCCTGTTTTATTGCACCTAAGACCAAAATTCAAACATCTTTTGCGCATCGTTAAATATTCGGTAATACTGCCATCACAACATCTGGAACATTTTTGATCATTGAACCGTGGCTCCAACGATGGTTTCTTTAACCATTCGACGACGTTTTTCTCGCATCAAAATTACAGAAACTAATGGAGCTGTAAAATGTCTGGAATGAAGTATCGGGGACCTGTATAAACCTTCAGCTTGGTTCTTATTTTACAAAAGTATTATGTCTAAGGGGCGCACCATTAGATTTCCGGGGGGAGAAGAAAGCTGGGTTGGGGTTGATTTTGTTTTCGCGCCCCGTTTGGGGGCGCATTTTCCCCCTGGAAATTACTGTCTTTCTGCCTATTCCATGTTCAGGAAGATTTATTTTTCTTCTGCCTGTGAAGGGGGAATTTTTTTTCAAAAAAATTCCTGCTCCCCCCCCCCCGGAAATCTAATGGTGCGCCCCTAAATATATTCTACTGGCTGAAAACGATCACAGCGAACACGGTTAATTAGGTTTCATTAAGTAAGACTAGATTTCTAATCTTACATTGTATAAGTGTAAAGGACATGCAAATAAATTAGTTCCTCTGATATCAAACCAAAAGATACACTCTTAGAAGGCCGGGATCAAATATACGAGTAGTTTTCCGGATCATTTTATTTTGATCCTTTAAGGGTCACTTTTGATCCAATGTGGATCGTTTTGATCCTTTTTCGGATCAATATATACAAATAGATCAAATTCACCAGGATCATTTTTGATCCGGTTTTAGGATCATTTTATTTTGATCTTTTGTGATTACAATATCAAAGTTTTGATCCGTATTTCTGGATTACTTTGATACGGAAAGGATGAGCTCATATTTGATACCGCGTTTGGATCTAATGTGATCTTTTGTCTCATATTTGAGTACACCCCATATCCACTACATAGCCGGGAATGTATACAATGGTATAAATACGATGATTTCACCACACTTGACAGCTGCTTGTCCACTACATAGCCGGGAATGTATACAATGGTATAAATACGATGATTTCACCACACTTGACAGCTGCTTGTCCCGTGGCTGACTGGTTAGGGTGATGGTCTCGTAATTACATGGTGTACGTGCGGCGTGGGTTCAAACCTTGCTAGGGTCACTTCAGTGAGATATTTTTAGGCAGATCTTTTTTATAAGAAATATTTGATCCTTTTTTCGGATCAAGAATTGTAATCCTTATTTTTGGATCACTTTGATCCTTAAAGGGTAAGCTCATTTTTGATACCTAACAAGGATCAAAATTGATCATTTTTGTCTCATATTTGATCCTGGCTTTCTAAGAGTGTACACAATCTCATTTACATGCAGGAAAAACATCTTCAATGCTGTTATAGGGATTAAGAGGGAGTGCACATAGGAGACGTCCATCTGTCATAAATTATTTGTCATTTATAAATTGGGATTCATCTGTAGAGTCCAATTCAATCTCTTCAAAACAAAGTGTATATGCGGATAGTCTTTACCTTTTCCTAAATGGATTAGAGAGGTAACAACCTTTTGAAAAACATTTTGCCTGAGTGGATTATAAAGGTAATAACCTTTTGAATAGCCACTTTATTTTTGACTGCTCAGTTATAAAGAATGCAATAAAATATCAACAATTACAAGTTAAATATTTCATTTTTACCAATTTCCTCTGATAGTTCATCCTTCCAGAAAAAACAAACAAACAAACAAAAACCTACACATTACTTTTAAAAGACATGCGATGTCTTGACGGAGGCAGCAGTAACTAAAACAAAACAACAATTAAAAATGCAAGAAAGGAATAAGGAAAAAATAATAATAAATCTACTCTGGCACATATCATGTTCGGTTGCAAACGAAACATACAATTAATAATAATTGGTTGAAAGCTTGAATTTTAACAGATCTAAAGGCTCAATTTACCATAAGGTCTGACTTTGTTGGAGAAATATTGACTAAATTCATTAAACGTGTGGTCAACAAATATATCAATCAGGGGAACAGTACCTCAATATTTTCTTTGAAATACAATTTCTTTAAGTTTTACTTTCTTTTCTTTTTTCATATTGTATTTATTTTGATATGTGTCTTCAAGATTTGCTTGAGTTACTGAATCATACAGAATGCAACCCGTTGCTCATTTCTATTGATATCTTATAGTTTACTTTTAAATTCAATACCTGGTAGTCGACTCCTACATCAGTCATTTATATATTTTTATCAGCAAGGTACCTCCTTCTCATCATTCTCATCTACGCTCCAAAGAGAAGAATTCGACTGGCACAAACATGATAACGTTTCATTGAGCATGAGAACTATATAAATAAAGATCTGTTTGCTGCTGTTTTGTGTTTTCTGCTTTTTATAGCTAAAACACACCTGCAACATGTGTGTTGAAATTGGATTTACATTTCCTTTAAAGAAGCACCAGGCATCGGTATTCATGAAAACAGAATGTGTATAAAGTCGATATATAAATTGAAGCTAATAAAGGCAGAACGAAATATCATACAAAGTTATAAGTATCCACACTTCGGATTAATATGTAAAACACTAACAAATACTGCCACAGCCGTTTTAAGTATTTTTCAGGATAAAGGCAGCGCATTATAATTGTTTTCTTGTTTGTTTGTTGTTTTTTCAAAAAAAAAAAAAAAAACAAGATCAATTTGAGGTAAATTGCATTAAATAATTGGTCAAATGTTGGCGCTGTTCAAATTTCGTTTTGTTCCTTTAATCGTACCTGATGTTGTATTTCAAACAATGCATTAAAATACATTTTCCATTTATGAGGTAAACATTCCTTTTAGCTAACATTTTTCCAATGTGTAATTTGTATCTTGAAAATGGAAATTTAACATCGGTTAGTTTCCTGGGCGCCATTTTAAAACAGAGTAACGAATTTTCTTGTTTAATATAAAGTGTGTTATAAGAAAGTGAATTCCTCAAAATATTTTCAATACAAAGTTTCAATACAAAGACAGAATAATGCATACAAAATGTCATACAAATTCAGAATATATCATCTTAACCTTAAGATTTTTTAAAAATCAACCCGATAGTAGTACTTAAAATAGTTCACTTGGCGCGAAGCGTTTAATGTAAGTAGCTGATAAACCAGTATATTCTCATGGACGTTTCGCAGATAAAATTTGCCAGTGTTACCCTTGAATGAAGTTTATAATATAAATATATGTTTTACTATTTGACTTTTAATTAGGAAAAGACGACAGAAGCGCCTGAAAATGATGCCTTGAAGTTTATTTGGCGTTATGTTATTCTTCATAACGGAACATTCTGTTAATACCAGTGTTTGTACAGAATAATTATCTATTTACCGTCTGCTTGAAACAATTATGACTTGTTCTTAGTTAGTCAAAAGATTTTAGTTTCATTATATTTGGAAATCAAACATCCTTGAGTGCATGCTTCTGCTACAAATTACCGCCTTTGTGATGGGGTTTGAAATTTGAAAAAAAAAATCCTCTCTTTGCTTGCATCTATTTTTGTAATGATAGATGGTTGAAATGACTTAGTGTATTATTATTTTTTTCGTGTGTTTTTTTCTGCCCGTCAGTCAGACAGTTAGTAAGTTTCATCAATGTATACATTTGCTTATGAATGGAAGATCTAGAATACGATATAAAATATGTGGCCCCATAAATCATAATTTGAAAACGGAGTGATCTCTGATTGTAGTTTTTCACCAAAATCGTAGGTTTTCGTCAAATATGTACATCACCATCGTGCAAATTTGTTTCTAGAATGTATAATTTTATATGAATTTGATTTTTAGTTGATGAGTTACAGAGTGAAAAGCTTTACAAGAATAAAAATTGACACATGCCTTAAAATATCAGAATTTATTTTTCAAAATCAAATAGGAAAAAAATGGTAACACAATGAACATGTCCTTTTTTAACAATATAAGGAACTCGCAGCTAGTTAGATCAAAGAACGATCAAAACTTTCGGTATTTCTTTTTAGTATAAGTAAGTAAATAAGATAACTTTAAACCTATGAAAGGTTTACTTCATGACTTCTTATACAATCACCATGTGATCTATTGTCTATGTGACAATTGTCTATTGTAATTTTTGCTATTTTTTGTGAATTAGAATATATTTTGGATTGTATCAGTTTAATTCTGCATTTTGTTTCTGTTACAGATCTGTTAATCATGGAATAGCATGATGTTTTAAATCCATATAACTTTATTGTATTTTGAGGACCATAACTTGACTTCTGGGAATCAGGTGAAGTTCATTTAGGTGTCATTTTAATCATTGTAACATGGTCTTAGCAACTTTACAACAAGTGAAAATGATAATAGGCTGGATTTACGGCTGGTTTTGGGATGAACGGTCACATTATTTGTAGTTACCAGTGAGTATCTAAATATGTAGACAAATTTGAAATGATGCCAAAAACTATCTGTATTTTTATAAATGGTGTGAAATGACTTTCCAATACCTCTGTTCTTATGTACCACAGGGAACAAATAGAACGATAGGATATGTTCTAAGTATGTCATGCACTTAGCTGCGGATACAAAATTATCATGTTTAATTCAAATCGCAGTATCTCAGTCTCTGATCATTTCCATACAAATAAACCACTAATGATATTAAAACTAAATATAGAAATCGAAAGAATTCATAGATCAGGCGGCCTTGAGTATGACTGTGTCTGTGATGTTACATCAGTACAATATTCCTCAATTTAAATATAGAAATCGAAAGAAGACATAGATCAGACGGCCTTGAGAATGACTGTGTCTGTGATGATGTGAATCACTATGCCATCATAAGATGTGATTTCTCGGAGAAATATGTTTAAGATGTCACTGAAAAAGCAAAGTATAATGTTGCATGAGTACAATATTCCTCAAATGAAATTTTGCAAATGTTCTGAGGCAATTATAAAGATTGTGAATCTGCACGCAATTGGTTTGCTGATTCACAACCTTTGCATGTATTCCAATTAGAGTGCAACAATTTTCGGTTGATTTGAGATAAACCAACACAAATATACATACATACATACATAATTTGCTTTTATATAGCGCCATTTCAATATGATCACAGCGCTAACAAACATAAATGTGCAAGATAAAAACAATGTATAATGAGATTACAGTGAGAAAAATACATGGCATTGAAACACAACTATATTTTGGGAAATAGATGAGCTTTGAGTCCTCTTTTGAAAATTGACACCGATTCAGCATTATGCACAGATGTAGGTAATTTGTTCCAGACAGTTGGTGCATTGTAAGTAAATGCCTTGTCGGCAGCTGATTTCAAAGTCCAACTGCGGATTGTAGGAATATACAAACGTGTGTTATCTGAGGCAGATCGAAGGCCCTCGCGAGTTGGTTTATAAAGTTCCAAACAAGATGACAAATACACTGGTCCAATGCCGGCAAGGCATTTAAAAACATATAACATGACTTTGAAAACAATTCTGTCCTGTATTGGAAGCAAATGAAGTTTATGTAATAGCGGAGATGCATGGTCTTGTTTATTAGCGCGATAAATGAGTTTGGCGGCCCAATTTTGAAGTGTTTGAAGCCGTGCGATGTCAGTAGTGTTTGCTCCCATAAGAAGTGCATTGCCATAATCGAGTCTTAATAAGATGAGCGAGCGAGTAATGTCATTACAAGAATCAAAGTCCAGAAACCGCCTGATGCGGGAGATATTGCGGAGGTGAAAGGATACACTACGTGAGAGAGATGATATTTGGTTGCGCATGGTCATGGTAGTATCGAAATTAACACCCAGGTTACGTATTGTGTCCGATGGTTGTACATTCTCGTTTCCAATTTGTAGTGTAACAGCAGGCGTGCGTCTGATTCTTGATATGTGGTGATACAGCAACAAAAAATTCAGTTTTCTCTTTATTTAGTTGTAACATATTGCACATCATCCAGGATTGAATGTAACTTATACATAAGGAAAGTGAGGTGAGTGCATGATCAATGGAAGACTGAGAAGATGGATCAAAGCTGATGTAGAGTTGCACATCATCAGCATACAGATGATAGGAGACGCCATGCGGATGATTTTACCAATTGGAAGTGTATAGATGCTAAACGACATAGGACCAACAATTGATCCTTGAGGCAAACCATAACTAAGGGGGCTCTTCTCTGAATGGCAACCATTCATGCAGACACTGCTGGTACGGCCACTAAAATATGATTTGGTCCATTTCAGTGCTAAATGCCAACATGTGTGAAAAAAACCCAATCTTGGTAACTGATGGGCTCTTCCCGGAGTTCATATAAAGGATCGTTTCTATATAGGTCACCTGCCAGTTCCGTATAAATATTTTCATGCAAAGTATCAGTGTCAAATTTACAAAGCATAATTGAAATACTGAGGTCAAATATATATGTGTTAAGAAATCAATATAAGAGGCAATAATCGAACTGGAAACTCAAATAACAGGATGTTACAGGAAAATGTCACATGTTCGTTGCTCCTGGCATATTTGTATGTGCAAGTAAGGTCATAAAACTTCTTTTTTTTTTCAGATAACGGAAGGACACACAATCTCATTTTCATGTTTTGCTGTTGGGGATATTTTTATGTTTACTCTAATAGTTGAACGGCTAAGAACTAGTATCGTTCAGTTTTTAAAGAAAGCTTAAGAAAGCTTTACACAGAATATCTATGATATCCAAGAATCATAAAAAGAAATAACCACACAAATTGTACGCCCTCTGGTGGCGGCCATATTGAATTTCACTATGGCCGCCAAAATCCCTATACTTTTGCGCATATCTCCTGTTCCATTGCACCTAGGACCAAAATTAAAACATCTTTACCTACGTTTTTCATGTCTCGAGTAATTTGGGTAATGACAGAATTTATGCCAGGTGCCGCCATATTGGATTTCAAGAAAGCCGCCACGTGTTTCACACTACTAGTGTTTTGTATCTCACATACCATAGGTAATTCAGGGCTCCCATCACTTTACCTACTGTCATAGATACAATCAATCATTATGTTTTTGTATAAGCTTGGAACCTAAGCCATCCAAACAGCATGTTTGCCAATTGCTTTGGCAGTGGTGTCGCCGTGAGGGCGCTTTTTCAAAATGATCACATGAATTTAATAATCAATTGTTATTACAACACAGTTTCTATATCAGTTTAGCGTATTACGACATTTAGGGGTACGATTTTAAATATTTTACGTCACTAAGGGTTGGAATGTGCTGTATATGATTACGACATTTAAGGTCCGATTTTGATGTGCAATGACAAGCTTGAGTGTCACTTTTTTCTTCGGGCGCCCCCCCCCCCCCCCCAATATTATATTCCCATTGAATTTTTAGATATAAACGTTCAGCTTGGTTCTTATTTTACAAAATAATTATGTCTAAATGTATTTTACTGACTGAAAACGAGCACAGCGATCACGGTTAATTAGGTTTCATTAAAGGGACTGGCCTACATTTTTCCCAATAACTTTTACCTACATATCTTTTTACTAATCAATAGAAAATGTTTAAAGTAATACAACCTGCAAGTAGTTTCAATGATTTTGAGGAATATTACGCCGGCGCAAAAAAGTGGTGTGAAACAGTGTTTCTAGTTTGAAAAATGTGAAAGATCTTATTTCTGCATCTTTGATGGCCAATCAAAGTATTTTTGATGAAATTGTTTCTCTTTTAATACGTATTAAATCTCCTAGAACTTTTATCTGGTAAATCCATCTGAGGTACAAATTTAGGATTTAGGAAACACAGGATAGTCACACCACCATCAAAGAATGATATATTGCAGATTAATTATCTCTCAATTTGAATCATTTGTTGTACTTTTTCCTATACTTTTAAGGTTTATTTAGAGCATTTCCATAAGTTTTTAATTCTAGGTGGAATATAGGCTAGTCCCTTTAAGTAAATCATCTACAAAACTAGATTTCTGATCTTACATTGTATAAGTAAAAGGACATTAAAATAAATTAGTTCCTCTGATATCGAACCAAAAGATACACATTTTCAATCTCATTTAAATGCAGGAAAAACATTTTCAATGCTGTTTTAGGAATTAAGAGGGAGTGTACATAGGAGACATCCACCCGTCTTATTATTTATCATTTTGTAAATTTGTATTCAACTGTAGAGTCCAATTCAATCGCTTCAAAACAAAGTGCATATGAAGGAAGTCTTTACCTTTTCCAAAATTGATTAGGGAGGAAACAACCTTTTGAACAACCTTTTGCCTAAATGGATTATGAAGGTAGTAACCTTTTGAAAAGCCACCTTATTTTTTGATTGCTCAGTTCATAAAGAAATGCAATAAAATATCAACAATTACAAGTTAAATTTTCATTTTTACCATTTTCCTCTGATGGTTCATATTATTAGAAAAACAACACATTACATTCAAATGTAATGCGTGTGGTAACTAAAAACAAAACAATAATTAAAAATGGAAGGAAGGAATAAGGGGAAAAAAACATGATTCTGGCACATATCAGATTCGGATGCATCAGACGGAACATACAATTAATGAAGAAAGCTGAAGGTTTGACATTATTGGAGAATTGAAATTGACTAAATTCATTAAAATACTGGTCAACAAATATATCAATCAGGGGAACAGTACCTCAATTTTTTTTTTTTTTTTTTTTAATACAATTTCATTAAATTTTGCTTTATTTTATTTTTTCATATTGTATTTATTTTGATATTTTTCTTTGAGATTTGCTTGATTTACTGAATCATACAGAATGCAATCCGTTGCTCATTCCTATTGATATTTTATTGTTTACTTCTTTTTTAATTCAATCATAGGCGGTAGAAGGTTAAAATTGTAGGGGAAACGGCTAATCAAAATATTTTGTTGAGCAAAAAAGGTCAAAATAATGATTTTGTGTAATGCGCGCAAAAATGAAATTTGTCAAATCGGCTAATTTTAGGTACAAAATGTTTAAAAAATCTTGAAATATGCGTAAAAATGGCAATTTGTTACTGAAATTATAATAATGTCTGAAAATTTGGTCGAAGATTTTTTGATTTTTCACATTTAAAATATCAAAACAAAGGGAAAATGTATATGTCCTTTCCTTTTTTTTAATGGGGGTCTATACCCCCCCCCCCCCTCGTGAAATATAGGGGGACACGCCCTCCCCGTCCCCACGCTTCCGCCGCCTATGAATTCAATACCTCGTAGTCGACTCCTACATCAGTCATTTATATATCTAATCAGCAAGGTACCTCCTTCTCATCATTCTCATCTACGCTCCAAAGGGAAGTATTCGACTGGCACAAATATGATAACGTTTCATTGAGCATGAGAACTATATAAATAAAGATACGTTTGCTGCTGTTTTTGTGTTTTCTGCTTTGTATAGCTAAAACACACCTGCAACAAGTGTGTTGAAATTGGATTTACATTTCCTTTAAAGAAGCACCAGGCATCGGTATTCATGAAAATGAAATACATTAGTTTCAGTTTAATATTAGCAAAAAGTAAATGATTTAAAAAGGCATCTAAAAAACAATAAAGCCGTTTTAAGTATTTGTCAGGATAAAGGCAGCGCATTATATTTGTTTATTTGTTTGTTTGTTTCTTTTTCAAATTTTGTTTTGTTCCTAAAATTGTAACTATCTTTTTTTTTAATTTCAAACAATGCAATAAATTACATTTTAATTTTATGAGCCAAACATTTCTTTGAGTAAACAGTTTTCCAATCTGTAGTGTTCCAATTTTTATCTTAAAAATTAGATTTTAAAATCAATTAGTTTCCTGGGCGTCATTTTGAAACAGAGTAACGAATTTTCTTGTTTTTTGTTATAAGCACAATTTGAATTCCTCAATACATATTCAAAGATAAAACAATGTGTAAATGTTTTTATTGAAATTAAAAATATATCATCTAAACCTTAAGATTTCTTTAAAGAAACATGCAATGTACTTAAAATAGATCACTTGGAGCGAAACGTTCAATGTAAGCAGCAGCCCCAGGAGTACTGTTACCGGGCAGTCTGTTTGTACAACGCCACCGGAGGCTCGCCTCACTCTCCCAACCCTACCCTAGCTACACTACGTAAAGTAGAACTTGGGTTCGTGGTTCAAAGGTAAGATGGGTCAGGCACAGGCAGCGGCTACTCCATGGGATCGCACTACAAAACCTGCACAAATATTTCAAACAATTTTATTTTCATGAACGTTTCACAGATAAAATTGACCGGTGTTACCCTATGATGTAGTTTATAATAAGAATATATCTAAAAAAGTTATTCGTAAAGATATATAGTTATATTTAGGAAAAGTGCCTGAAAATGATGTCTTGAATTTTATCTGGTGTAATGTTGTTCTTCATCAAGAAACATCTTGTTAATACCCAGTTGGATCCGAATACATCGATGGACGCAATCATAGCATAAAAGCAATAATATGTATTGAGTTAGCATTGAACGTGCCGCAAATATCTAGACGTTATGCTGTTAAAATATGTTTTAAGATTAGTGTAACCATGGTAACGAATATCATTCTGTGATTGCATGTCGGGTACTTTTATTGGTTCCCGTTGTTTTATGAAAAAAAGATAACATTTTTATGACCGTCTCTATGCCACATCTTGCATATTTTTAAGGACAACGATAGTGTTTGTACAGAATGCCTCTCTTTACCGTTTTAAAACAATTATGACTTGTTCTTAGTTAGTCAAAGATTCAGTTTTATTATTCTGTTCTACATTTTGTTGCTAGATAAGCCGGCAAAGTTAATAAAATTACGAAACAATTATTCTATGCAAGAAACAGTAATTACGTTGGATTAATTACATCGATGGACGCAATCATAGCATAAAAGCAATAATATGTATTGAATTATCATTGAACGTACCGCAAATATTTTTACAGACGTTATGCTGTTAAAATATGTTTCAAGTTTAGTGTAACGAATGTCATTACGCTGTGATTGCATGTCGGGTTCTTTGATTGGTTCCCGTGGCTTTATGAAAAAAGAGATAACATTTCTATGGCCGTCTCCATGCCCCATCTTGCATATTTCTAGTGATAACGATATCGTGCAAATTATTGACGTTAATAAATATTTTGCTCTTACCAGTGTTTGTACAGAATTACTCTCTTTACCGTCTTTTTGAAACAATTATGACTTGCTCTTAGTTAGTCAAAGATTCAGTTTTATTATGTTTTGAAATCTGACATCCTTTAGTGCATGCTTCTGCTACAAAATATCGTTCATGTGGGGTTTGAAATTAGAAATAAAACTCTCTCTGTTTGCATCTATTTCTTTAATAATAGATGGTTGAAATGACTTAATGTATTATTAATGTCTTCGTGTGTTTTTATCTGCCCGTCAGTCAGACGGTCAGTAAGTTTCATCAATATATAAATTTGCTTATGAATGGAAGATCTAGACCACGATATAAAAATGTTTAAAACATATGCGTCCAGTTTATTTAAAATAGCCAGCATGTCCTAATTTCTCTTATAAGTAAGCTCTATTTTCTGCTCTACTCTCTATAGCGAGAGTGACAGGCGATTATTTAGTCGTCTTTAATTCTCGTTCTAGTACCGCATAACACATTTTCATTACGGTACAGTTTTGATATTGATCACATGAGCCAATAAGATATCCGTATTGCTTTTTATAAGCTGTTCTACATTTTGTTGCTAGATAAGCCGGCAAAGTCAATAAAATTACGAAACAATTATTCTATGCAAGTAATAGGCTAGTAAATCTGTTGATTTGACGTAGACAAAATTGCAACACAAGATGTTTTGGTTTGAATTAACTGTTGATGACATCCCAAACAACATATTCAAAATGTAGGAAAATGTACGCTTGTCAAAGTTGTTTAATTTGCATAAAACAAAATGGCTGCCAAAACAAGGAGTGAAATTTCTAAATTTGTCAAATCTTGTTCAAAACCAGACGAACATGTTCTTCTCATCACAAGGAAGCAGAAAAAGTATACTTTTACCTATGTCTGAAATATGGTTATGGAGTTATATCCAAAAATGTGAAAGGTCATATCAGAGGTCACGGATTTGGCCCTAAGGGAGTACAAAATTTCAAAATTGTCCGATTTTGTTCAAACTGGTCTCAAACTATTCCTCTTGCAAAACTGTCTGCACAAAGTAATAGTTTAAAGTACATCAGATCAGTTGTTGCTATGGTTACAGGTCAACGAAAACTTTGTGCTACAGGAACCAATACAATAGTAAATATGGACTTTGTTTTGCCTGCTACCATGGCAACAATTGACCTGACACACTTGTAAATATCACTTTGTGTAGACACTTTTGCAAGAGGAACAATTTGATACCAGTTTTAACAAAATCGGACACTTTTTAAATTTTCGACTCCCATAGGGCCAAATCCGTGACCTCTGATATGACCTTTCACATTTTTGGTTATAACTCCAGAACCATATTTCGGACATAGGTAAAAGTATACTTTTTCTGCTTCCTTGTGATAAGAGGAACATGTTCGTCTGGTTTTAAACAAGATTTGACCAATTTTGAAATTTCACAACTTGTTTTGGCAGCCATTTTGTTTTATGCAAATTAACCAACTTTGACAAGCGTACATTTTCCTACATTTTGAATATGTTGTTCGAGAGGTCATCACCAGTTAATTTCAACCAAAAAATCTTGTGTTGCAATTTTGTCCACGTACCCCCATGAATTTTCATAGATTGACTAGTCTATAATGCAAGAAACAGTAATTACGTTGGATTAATTACATCGATGGACGCAATCATAGCATAAAAGCAATACTATGTATTGAATTATCATGCATTGAACGTACCGCAAATATTTTTACAGGCGTTATGCTGTTAAAATATGTTTCAAGTTTAGTGTAACTAATGTCATTACGCTGTGATTGCATGTCGGGTACTTTGATTGGTTCCCGTGGCTTTATGAAAAAAGAGATAACATTTCTATGGCCGTCTCTATGCCAAAGCTTGAATATTTTCAAACTATTGCTGTTTTATTTAAATAAATATTTTGCTCTTACCAGTGATGGTACAGAATTTCTTATCTTTACCGTGTTCTTGAAACAATTATGACTTGTTCTTAGTTAGTCAAAGATTTAGTTTTATTATATTTGGAAATCTGACATAATTAAGTGCATGCTTCTGCTACAAAATACCGTCCATGTGGGGTTTGAAATTTATAAAAAAAAACCTCTCTCTGCTTGCATCTATTTATAATACGTTAATGATAGATGGTTGAAATGACTTAATATATTATTAATTTATTCGTGTGTTTTTATCTGCCCGTCAGACAGTTTCGTCAATATATAAGTTTGCTTATGAATGGAAGACCTAGACCACGATATATAAATGTTTAAAACATATGCGTCCAGTTTATTTAAAATAGTCAGCATGTCCTAAATTTCTTATCAGTATGCTCTATTTTCTGTATAACGAGAGTGACAGGCGATTACTTATTCGTCTTTAATTCTCGGTCTTGCACCGCATAACACATTTTCATTATGTTACAGTTTTGATATTGATCATATGAGTTAAATATTGCTATCTGTTCTACATTTGTTTGCTAGATAAGCCGGCAATGTCAATAATATCTCGAAACAATTATTCTATGCGAGTATGTGCAAGAAATAGTAATTAATTTGGATTAATTTTCCATTTTTGAACGAGGGGGATAATGTAAATGTTAAACCGGAGATTCATAATTAACGATAAAAGAACTGGTTCTTTTATTTTTTTTACTTTGTTGTTGTTGTTTGGTTGTCAGGGAGTGCCTGAGGGGATGTGCCCCCTAAGTAGTTAGAAATATTTGAAATTTCAAATTTTGTTCACACCATTTGGTGCATAGTTTTGCCAACATTTCCCATTCTAAAGCTTTAAATTTACCTGTTTTTACTGATAACTTGTGTGTGCCGACACAAAATTCCAAGCTGATGCTGGCAATTTTGAAGAGCTGAATACTGAACATGCTGAACGTGTCGTAAGAAGTCTGTGCTTGAAGATGGACATAAATTCTTACAGTTTGCCGGCAAAAGACCGTTTTCCTAAGCAGGTCAACATAAGCTGTCTTTTTCGTTTCATTATTTTCCTTCCCTTAATTTTGTCTTTCCTTTTTTTCTCTTTTTCTCCTTTTTCCTTCTTCTTTTTTTCTCTTTTCTTTTTTTGTTTTTTCTTTTTCTTCTTTTCTCCCTTTCTTCCCCTTATTTGTTTTTTAAGTATAACTGCACCAATTAAACTTATCATGCTTATGAAAGGTTTACTTCATGACTTCTTATACAATCACCATGTGACCATTATTATTTATAGACGAATTTGACAGGATGGCAAAAATTATCGGTATTTTTATGAACGGTGTGAAATGACTTTTCTATACTTCTGTTCTTATGTACCACAAGGACCAAATAGAACGATAGGGTATATTCTCAGGATGTCATACACGTAGTGCTAATAGAATATTATCATTCATGTTTAATTCAAATCTCAGTATCTCGGTCTCTGAACACTTCCATACAAACAAACCACTAATGTTATTAAAACTAAATATAGAAATCGAAAGAATTCATAGATCAAGCGGCCTTGAGTATGACTGTGTCTGTGATGTTGCATCAGTACACTATTCCTAATTTAAATTTTGCAGGTGTTCTGGGGCAAGTATAACGATTGTGAATATGGACGTAAGTCAGTAACTGGTCATATTTTTTGTTTCACACAAATATATTGGTAAAATCATGCCAATTTGTATTCAACGGATCGTAACTCTGAATATATACACTTAAAACCTACAAAGTTAGACATTGCTGGAAAGCTTACTTTCCAAGGATTTCAATTTTACCTAAATAAATCTAATTTTTAGGGATGGCTAAAAATTATACAGGGTGCAAAATAAAACAAAAGCGCATTTTGGTCAACCGACTTGGCACAATGAGATTTTGTTGGGGAAAGGTGTATCCAGATGACACAAACATCACTTGAAGGATGTAATGATAGCCTTCCATAAAATAATTTATTTGGTGACCAATTTCATTGTGGTCAAAATATTGAGGATGGTCAAAATCTATGAAACGACTCATTAATTTTTGGGACATTTATCGGTCAAAAGAGTTTTCATGTATTCACTGCCTAAAAAATAATCACATAATTGGATTCCTCGACAAATTTCCTTTTGAAAAATGTACAACTTTTACCGTTTTAATAGGTCGACTCAGTCAAAATATATGTCGTTTTGAAGTTTTCGAGTGTAAATGCATGTTTTGTACAGTAATGTATAGAGAAAATTACCCACATATAAACCATTAAGAAACAATAAAATTTGGATGACTTGTCAATACTCGATACATGCTTTAGCATTATACATATCTCATTGAAGTATATTCAAAAAATTATGATCCCAGCTTTTTTATTTTTATTAATACAAGTGTTTATAAATCATGACTTTTTTACACTTTTGCATGTAATCCTATGCGCGCCGCCTCCACCCAGTCCCCTACTTCCGCTGCCAATAATTATAAAACATCAGTCGTTTATATACGTTATCAGCAAGGTACCTCCTTCTGGCACAAACATGATAACGTTTCATTGAGCATGAGTACTATATAAATAACTAGATAGGTTCCTAGCTTTGCTTCTGAGTGAATGGTATGTTGGAATTGTTATTTTGGCAGGATTTAGTCGGAAGAAACATTCCTGTCTTCACTGTTTAATTGGTGTTTTACTTATTTGCCGTTGTTGTACTGGACCCTAGCTGAACCTCATGAACGTCGACCAGCAATATTAGTTTACAGATTGCGATCACTTTGATGGTTAAATTCCCCTTTATTAGATATGGGTTATTTCCCTGGAAGCGTGTAGTGAATACCGATAATGTATACCCTATAATATGTGTTGTTAAACATATGTTAGGTGTTGAAGGTCATGTAAAACCTTCAGGTGTATATTTTTCACATGAGTTGCACTGTAACGAATGTGCAAAAAGAAGTTCAGCACTATACTGCAACAACCACTTCATATTTTCAACAAATTAGAAATAACGACCATAACGGATCTACTTCTTGCTCAAATATATGCCTGTCACAATCAACAAGAATAATGCTTTGAACACATTGGCCCGAAAGGTGTTTAGCTAAACCACGGTTTTTACTGTCCAGGAATGATACGTTCTATTGCTGCTTTCGTGGAAAGTTTCAATGATGGCGAGAAATTACAACCATGGATTAGCAAGACACATTTCTGGAATACGAACCAGTACGTCTTAACCAGGGGGGGCAGTCATATTTGAAATGGATACGGGTGTCCAACAGGCTGGACTGGGGCATTCGGTGAGAGAACAGGCTCAAAAAATGAGGGGTCATTGGGTGAGAGCATGATTTTTGGCATTCGGTGAGAGAAAAATGCTAAAATATGAGGTCTTATTGGTCTAGAAATGAGGAGTCAATGGGTGAGAGAGCATGATTTATTTCTTTCGGTGAGTGAAATTTGACATTCGGTGAGAGAAAAATATACACAATTATGGGGTCTTTGGGTGAGAGCAAATGCGATTATAAAAAATGAGGGGTCTTTGGGTGACAGCGATACTGAAAAGGGTGGTCTTTTGAGCCTTACATATGCGTCGCCTCCAGAATGGTACTGCACCACTCCTAAAAGTTCACCTACAGCGTGATCTATCATCTGTCTTGGTTCAAAACGTGTCACATGCTGATTTATCATACGCATTGGTACGTAAACGGTGCAGAAAATTGAAGATGTTTATTTATTAAACTGCACTTTGATGAAACAACTGAAAAATGTGGAACTTAGTAGCCCAAGGGGGCCACTTATCAGCGAGCAGACCCTCAAATAATGTACCCTAAACACTGACCTTGGCGATGCGTAATCCTAACCCTTTTCACTGATCTTTCTGTAAAAATGATACCCTTTTCACTGACCAATCGTATTTTAAGCACCCTTTACACTAACCTACCTTAAAAATCCCTTAAAATTACGTGAATGAGATGCCAGGAAATGGCCTGCGGTAATAGAAGCGACGTGATTTTATGGAATAGTGTATGAGTTCCAGGTGTTTTCTAGATTTTTCAGAGGTTTTTGTGTTAATTCATGGTCTTAAAATTCATCATTGAAATCGCTGACTACTTGTTCTTAAAATCAATACCCTAAATGCTGATTTGTGCTTCTGAAAGTATACCCTTTTTTCCAAAATAACGTGAAATTAATACCCTTATCGCGGTCCTCGCGGTCCGTGACAATTCGTAAAAAAAGTACCCTTTCCCTTGGATTTCTGCTCGCTGATGGCCCAGCGTTTACACTCAGTGCCCCTTGGGCTTAGTAGGCCTACTTTAAAAATCAAAACCCCCGCAGTTGGCCTTTATTTGGTAGCCGACATCAAATACTGTAAAACGTGTGTTTAGAAAGCGAAAGCAAAAACATGTTTAAACAAGGAAGTGTTTAGAGTATTGACACTGATGTTGATGTTTAGAAATCAAACATCATTGTTTAGTGAAATGACACATCGGATGTTTGGTATTGCTTAGTAAGATGACACACGGTGTTTAATATCTAAACATGTTTACAATTAAGTGAATGCAAAAATAAGTATTTACTCGCTAAACACGGTCTTTACAGTGATATATATAGCTTCTTTCATTCCAATTGAATTAAGTCACAGTGCATTTTCGACTAAAACACAAACAGCGAAGTTTTTCCTTGGAATTTATCCGTGGGGCAGACCATAGACCGTGACCAGTCAAGTATGACGACGTTGCAGATATGGGCGCACTACACTAAATAACTAGCACTCGCAATCCGGCATTTCTAAAATCGGCAAAATTGACTGCCCTTCTAAAAACAGGACTTTAAAACGTATGGAAGGGCAATATGTTTGGTCAATATTTTGTTGTAATCATAAAGTTAGGTTTATTTAAAGATGCTCTGATGCCATTTTTGATCTCCAGACTAATTTGGTAAACTTAAAAGGATTTTCCTTAATTTGCGCTTGATTCTGGGTATACAAAATTCGGCTCTCGATGATAGGGGGCGTTATACTTCAGCGTCCAATTTCTTGAAATGTTTGCCTTGAAGGTGTACTTTTATCATCATTTTGTGTTAGAAGACACCATAATCATCTGAGAAAAGGCAGTGTTGAAGCAACCACTTGCTTTATTATTGAGTTCTCGGGTGTTTTTAGGAAGCCATTTTGTACAGTAAGTCAATGGGAA